>BQNB010105556.1:0-21001 GCA_026074375.1 Tanacetum coccineum
GATGTGTGAAATAAAAATTAAGGATCTTAAGTAGATAATGTGATTGATGTTGTGGTTTTAAATGCAATTAACGTTCACGAGAATTTACAAGTCTATGATTAAAACCGATAAAAAGATTAACGGGATTTTACAAAATCAATAGAAAACCGTGAATAGGTAGGTTTGTTGTTTGATTAATGCAGTTTAAGTCCTGTTTAGGTTGACGGTTTGTTATTTGGCCCTAAAATATTTTTGAATTTTGACCAAAACACAAAATTTACCCTATTACCAAAATTTAAATTTTGTGTAAAAATTAGCTAAAAAAATATTAAAAAATTATTTTTTTCTTAATTTTTCCCGCCAAAAATAATTTGAATTTTTTAACAAATTTTTTTACCCTATTACCAAAATTTAAATTTGGTGTAAAAATGAGCTAAAAAGGCTATAGGAAAAAATAATTTTTTCTTAACTTTTCCCGCCAAAAGTACTCTTTTTTTTTCTTTTCTTTTTTTTAAATCAAACCGATGCTAGTGTAAGCAAACCGCCGTGTAATAGAATAATCAAACCACTGCTTCTTTTGACAACTCGCTGCCCTAATAAAATACTCAAATCGCTATTTGGTAACTCGTCGTTTAGCAACTCGCCGTTTGTACTCGCCGTTTAGCATAACTCGCCGTTTTAGCAACTCGCTGTCTGATTAATCTTAGCAACTCGTATGTGTTTTAGAAATCGCCTGTACCTTTTACCACTCGAGGCGATTATTTTTAAGCCAACTCGCCACTATCCTGTGTTAAACCGCCGCGAATAACGCAAAACTCTGCATTGACTTTTGGCAACTCGCCTTTGACTTTTTCCTAAATTTCGGTCTTGTCTCCCTACCTTTTGTCAAACCGCCGGTTAGAGTATAATAAAATACTCAAACCTCCACGAAGAACATTAGTTCGATTTCAACCAATCAAGCCAAATAAGCTTATTATCTTACGAAAATAGCTAGAAACATGTAATGCTAAGATGGTATTTGAGATTAAACATCAAAATAACATGTATATTCTTTGTGGATCTTCACAAATGAAGCAAATCTCCACGAAAGAACACTTAAAAAATTCGGAACCTTTTTTTCTTTGTATCGAACTTTGCAGCTTTTGTCACTTGTATTAGCAAAAACAATTAACTTTTTGAGCTTATATGGCAGAAAAACCACGGATTAACCAGTAATAAGCCCCAAAATTAAGCTATTTGAGCCGTGGGCTTTTCTAAGCCAAAATAAGCCACGAAATTTGGTTTATTAACCACACACGAATCAATCACGAATCCACTTAGGCTCTGGTACCAATTGTTGGTTCCCTAATTCACACAAACATGTATAGATCTAAAGAGATCTAGAGGTGGAATTGTAGAGAGAGAATTGTTGGTTGAGAGCAACTAATAAAAATCACACTTAAGAGTGTGTGTAAAATGACTAGATGCATTACATTATTCCAAATGGAATAGGTATTTATAGTTCTTACAATACACGGGTATTAGTACCGGTTCATAACGAAAAGTCGTACGTTTACCTATATAAACTACGAGCTATATGAACAGTAAAATACACGGGGTGAACCGAGTTCTTTTTCTTATATTTCTATACGGAAGAATACTTCACCATCATCACAGTGATGAAGTATTAACATTTGTGTGTTGTTGAAATCTTATTGCATCTATATCATAAACTTATATAAATCATTTGTAAATCTTGTAAAGTTGTTGTATAGTTAAGATCTTGTTGATTGTTGTAAGTTTAGTTGAATCTTGGAAGAGTTCTTTCCTAGTAGTGTTGTTAGCTGTGATATAGTCGTGGCTTCGGTGATGTAGTGGAGTGAAGGAAAACTAAGGTTGTGAAGAAGTTGTTTTTTTTTGGGGGTAGTCGTGATCAAGTCGTGAAACAAAGTTGTGTAGTGAAGTTGTGAAGTTGTGGCAGATTGGTTCTAGCTAAGATTAGAACTCGACATCTAGCTTAGTGTCGGAAATCAAGATAAGTGAAAGTTGTGTAAGGTTTTCTCCGCCATAAGGAAGCTTGTTGACTTAGTGAAGAAAACTCTCGAGTTAGGTGCTCGAGGAGTGGAGTAGGGCGAAGAGGTGCTTCGTTACCGAACCACTATAAATCCTCGCGTTGTAGTTTGATTATTCTTATTCTTATCTCTTGTCTTACATTAATTTCTCATACTATCCTATTAATTGTTTAGATAAGTATATTGTTAATATTGTGCAAGTGTTGAATTTACAAAAAGTCGAATCTAGAATTTTTATAAACACTTTAAAACCTTAAATTAAAAAGCGGTAAACTATTCAACCCCCCTTCTAGTTTTCCATAATTGGTATCAAGATCCACGTCAAACAAGATTTTTAAAATAAATTGTATTTTTAAACTTGAATCGATCTATGGAATTGGAAAAATATTTAGAAGGGCAATCTATGCAAAGACCAACACTATTTAAAAGTAATGGATTTATTTATTGGAAAAATAGATTCGAAACTTATGTGAAGTCAAAAGATCTAGATCTTTGGCATGTTATTACCGATGGTGAGTTTCTCCTATTCAAAATAATCCGTAAAATAGAAAGGATTGAAGTTGTACCTTTTCATAAACAAAAAGATAATCTTAAAAGTAAAACATTCAAAAAATAATGAAGCTAAAATGGTAATCTATAATGCTTTGCCACGTAAAGAATACAAAAGATTTTTTATGTGTCAAACCGGAAAAGAAATTTGGGATACTTTATTAATCACTCATCAAGGTAATAATCAAGTCAAAGCTAACAAAATAGATTTTCTTGTTTACACATACTAACAATTATGATTATCTGAAGTGGATTCAGTCATAGATAAGTGCTTTGCAAATTTTAACACTATTATTAATAGGTCTAAAAGCACTGATGAAGGTTTTTCTAGCAAGAATTGTGTTAGGAAATTTTCTTAGGGCTTTTACATCCAAAATGGCACGCAAAGTCACGGCGTTTGAAGAGTCAAAGAATTAACAACCTTACACTTGACGAAACTAAATTGCGAAACTTAAAGTTTTATGAAGAAGTAATAAAGAAGATTTTGAATACGGATCAAAGGCAAGAAAGTACAAAGTAGATCACTTGCAATTAAAAAGTGAAAAAGGAAAGTAAGTGATGAAGATAGCTCAAGCTCTGATAGTGAAGACGAAGAGTATGCTATGGCCGTAAAGGAATTCAAGAAATTCTTCAAAAGACGAGGAAGATTTGTAAGAGAGACAAAACCACGGGCGATTGAAAAAACATTCCAAGAAAGCTAGATTTGATGTTATGGTAAAATTGAAGAAAATGTTTTAGATGTGGTGATCCAAATCACCTCATTGGAGAATGTTCAAAGCCGCCAAAGAACAACGATCAAAGAGCATTCATTAGAGGAGCATGGAGCGACAATGGAGAAGATGAAGTGGGAAAGACTAAGGATGAAACTCGTCTTGTAGCTCAAGCGCCCGATAAAATATGCTTAGGAATAAACTTAGAACCCGATGAGTGGATTAAAGATAGTGGATGCTCAAAACACATGACCGATAATCGAAAGTTGTTTTCTTCATACAAAGCGTACAACGGAGGAAACGTAATTTTTGGGAGCAACTTACGCAGTAAAATCATAGGCAAAGGTACGATTTCTCAAGACTCCCGGATAATTGAAAATGTTGAGCACGTAGATAACTTAACATATAACTTGCTTAGTGTAGGTCAAATATGTGATAATAAATGCAAAGTAATATTTACCGAACACGATAGCGAAATAATCAAAGACGAAAAGGTTATAGGTAAAGGAATTAGGAAAGAAGGAATATATGTAATGAAACTAGGAAATAAACCGGAAGACAAAATATGCCTTGCAACATTAGACGAAAACTCTACACTATGGCATAGGAGATTAGGTCGCGCTAATATGCAACTAATTCAATCATTAGCATCTAAAGAATTAGTTAGAAATCTACCTAAAATTAAATACGACCGACATTTTTTTGATGCTTACAAAATTAGAAAGCAAGCTCATGCAAGTCACAAGGCTAAAAATATAGTTTCAACAACTAGATGCTTAGAACTACTTCACATGGATTTGTTTGGCCCTTCCTCCTCTATGAAGCTTTTGGAGGGAAATCGTTACACATTAGTAATCGTAGATGGACTATTCTCGATTCACTATAGGAAATAGATTTTAGCAAATAAAAACGAAGCTTTTGAAAAATTCAATATATTAGCAAAATGATCCAAATCAAAATTAGGATGTTCCATTGTATCATTTATAGAACGGATCAATGGTCAGGAATTTTGATAATGAAGTACAAATTCAGAAACTTATTGTGATTTAAATGGGATATTCATAATTTTTCCGCTCCTCGTACGCCACAAATCAAATGGGGTGTAGTAGAATGTAAAAAAAAAAATCAACTCTACAAGAAATGAGTAGAACCATGTTAATGAACAATCCATGTAACACCCCTATATTGGTCGCAGCGGAATATAGGCGTCCGGGGCGTATTACGTCTCAGAATCAACAACACAAGATATATAAAACGACCAAAAAGTCGTTTTAAAACTGATACATTGGTTTTAATAAAGTTAGGTGTACAAAAGCCCGAAGCTTTACTTGTGTACTTGTTATTTTTAACAAGATTTTACAGCCCATAACAGTATACACAATGAATGTTAATGCGACTAAATATTTAATGCATGACTTCATAGGTTTATTGTAAATGTATACTGCAGGACCGCAAGACTTCCCAGTGATAATTGCAACTGATGCAGACATCACAAAATATAATTTACGTTGTACGAAGCTCATGAACACCGAAAGCTCGCATAATTGAATCAATATTTAATTTTTGCCGACGTTGCTCGTGATGATGTTCAACCCGTAAATCCAGTATCCGGACTATGATATACGTTCGTTTCCAGTGATAGCTTAGTCACCCGAACGGTGGAGGTTCAATCACCTATATAGATATATCTATAATCATTCGCGCTCACAATTCAGTAATTGAGAGTTCATTATTCATGGGGCATAGTGGGTTATCACTACTAGGCAAAATGTAATCATGATAATATGTTCACTTGCGTCCAATTGTCTAAAACATGCATTATGTTTCTCAACCCAAAAACTTAGTAAATTAATAATTGTAAAACATGGGGCTATTAATCAACTTGAGTGAGTAATAATGATAACAAAATATCCCTAAGTAAAACGCGTCAAGCTACGCTCGAATGCAACCTAGTTAATTTTGGTCGAATCAGTAATCAAGTTTGTTGTCTAACAACAATGAAATATAGATCCTATATAGTTATCATCGTATCTATCGTTCGGGCTATATAAATTTAAGAGGGTCAGACATGACGCAATTTACGAGGGACGTTAGGACACCTTTAAATCGTATCCAACATCTCATCGATACGCCATCCGAAGATGCTCATTATGAAATTCCTAGTAATATAGCACTTTGATAACTAATAAAATATTATACTCTATATGGCGTATATACCATCTAATTTGGTTAAGTTCATCGTATTATAAAGTAAAAACGTTTATAATTACGCCTAGTAAAAATGACTATACCTTTGGTGGTTTTAAGCCGTTTCTCGCGTTTCTTACGACCACGCTTTTGTATTAAGTCGTAGTGCATCATAAAAATACATTTTTAGGTTTTTGAATTCTGTGATGAAATAGGTGTTTTTTGTTCAGACACTGCTTATTTAATTCGTTTTTATACTTTTAATTACGTAAAACCCGTTTTAGTCGTATCTTATTCGTTATAGCTCCGTTTTTAGCGATTCTTTCAAAACGTTCTCGTAATTGAAAACTTTTTTCTATTATTGTTGTTTACAAAGTATAAGTTTCTGCCTATGAATAGTAACTTTATATAAAAATTTGTTTTATAAGTATTATAGCGTCGTAAACTCGTAACTAGCGTATTTCTTCGTTATAAATCGGAATTTTCGAGTTTCTTATCATTTTGGAATCCTCATGAGATGTACTATCTTTATAAAACATAATATGGGTGCTTTCAAAATCGAACCAAAACAGAAAGTTTGAGGTTTTGTGATTTAGACATGTTTTAAGCATGATTTTTATACCATTTAGATTCAACACTTAGTTACAACTATTTACACAAATTATATTTATGTTCTCTTCTATACATATTTAAAATTCATTAGTTCATACTTTGCTATGTTTGAGTCCAAGATAACAAGATTAAAAAGTTAGATTACCATTTTCACTTGTACATTCATAAAGTTGAACATTTTAGGAAACCCTACTTCTTGCACTTTAAACATGTCTTTTAACTTAACCAACAAGTTAAAACACTTTAATACATCCCTTTTAACTTCATATAGCATCCATATGAATGTAAATAAGTTCACAAATCGTAGACTAAAGTTAAAAATTCATTTTACATATTCAGAGTAACCTAGCTGGTGATTTAACTAAGTAAAAGCATCATGAACACATAAAATCTTAAATATGAATAGATTAATCTTTTTGATATAACCTTGTGTGGATGTGTTAGAGATAAGAATAACAATAACACCCTTGTGATTATACCTCTTGGCTTGATAATTTAGGTTGATAACCTAACTTTGTACCAAAAACCCTAATCTTGCTCATGTCTTGTTAAAACCCTTTCAAAGTTAATACTCCTGCTTACCACACCCCCTTCTCTTAGAATACCTTAAGTATGATATGTAAACACTAATATTGTGAAATAAATCAAAGTATGGATTGTGTTGGTAGGGGTTTTGAGCCGTGAGTTTGAGAGAGAAAGGAGAAAGAGTTTTGTGATTTTTGTTGAGTGTTTATGAAAGAAAGAGTGATAAGTGAATGAATGTGCTATTATTGTGTTTAGGAGATATTATGAATATATTTGATGTCTAGTGGAAGTATGCAAGGTGGATGGATAGGAAAGAAGTGGATGCTTTACTTTGGTTAAGAAAAGCTAGTCATAAGTCAGTTGATGCAAGGTGCATGTATGGAGATATTTGTGAAGTTTCCTTGGTCTCATCTTATCTTTAGTCCATACATACACGAAATATTATGTATTATGTATAAGTTGAGATGTATTTGATCATTTTATATAATGTATACTGTGATTATATAATGTATAATGTTGTTAGACTTAGAAAAAATGTATCAACTTTGTACCTTGTAAGTTATGATTTGAATTCCTTCATAATGAATATGTATAAAGTGATAAATACTTGAAGTTTTAAATAAACTTTAAGTATTGGGTATATTTTGGGTATTTGATGAAGCGTAGATAGTTACGTGCTTTCGGAAGGTTAAAACGTACTTTATCGCGAAAAACGTAAACACTTACGTTAACCAATAAAATAAATGTGCAATGATAATAATTATCCTTCAATTAATCATATTAACACTTGCTTGATGTAAACTTTTAATTGTTTAATGCCCGTTTACATTGAATGATCATTTTTTAGTTTACGCGATTTAACCTTAACGTTTACAGTTTAAGAGAAAACGCGTAAAAACCTAAAAATAAATTGTGCATTACATAATGTCGTACAATGAAACCTAAAACACGATTGGTGTTATAGTATTCCCCCCGTTAATTGGCCTTGTCTCAAGGCTTTATCACACCGGCACTTGATGATGGTGCGGTCTTGTTGATGAGCAGGTGTGGATATTTCTGCCTGGAATTGATCTTACGTTCCCACGTAATCTCAGGACCCGCTAGCGTTCATCAACCTTGGACAATTGGGACACGGCTTAGCCTCTATTGTTGGACTTCGCGATCCATGACTTTCACAGGCTCTGCAAACAAAATGAAGCTTGTATTCCACTTGGAGTCCTTCCCAACGGAAAACGACTTAATGGATCGTCGGTATAAAAATTTTCTTCAAGTTGGATATGTAACGTATTGTTGGGCCCCTGATCAGTCTTGAGGAGCTCAGTTTGTAAGAAACGGCTCTAACCTTTTTCAACACTCCTTGAAAGGTCCGAACATATCTGGGGTATAAATTCCCCCGTTTGCCAAAAACGTACTGACCCTTTTTCCAAGGCGAAACCTTTAGCTTAACTTTATCTCCAAACTTGAACTCCATGTTTACGCTTTAAATCAGCTAGCTCTTTTGTCGATCGCGAGCGGTTTGGTGTATTAATCCTTTGTTTAATCTGGATGGATCCTCTCCGTTGTTTCTTGCACTATTCGGGACCAGTGGTTGAATTGTCCAACTCGGCCAAACACGGTTTATGTGAACGACACTTTTGACCATAAAGTGCTTCAACGGTGCAGCCCTTAATGGTAGGCTATTGATAATGTTAGATTGTATGAAACTACGGACTAATGGCAATGTTTAACCCAAACATTTCAAAGTCGATTACGCATGCACGTAGCATATCCTCGAGAGTTTAGATGGTTGTCTCGCTTGTCACGTTGGTTTTGCGGATGATATGCAGTATCATATCTAATCTTGTTACCCTAAAGCTTCTGAAGTGACTTCCAGAAATTTGATGCGAACCAAGGGTCACGATCACAGATAATTGAAACAGGTATTCCATGCTTTGTGACTACCTCCTTTAGGTATATTCTTGCCAGTTTATCCATTATGATCCAATTTCCTCTCTATTGCAAAAAAATGGCGACCTTGTCTAAGCTCGGTCAACGGATAACCCAAATGTGTCATAAACTTGGGACGACTTAGGAAGCATTCATGACAAAAATCCATCGTGATGTATGTACGCACTTCATAGGGTTTCTCGGGTTGTACTAACAAACCGAGTTGGTCTCATGTATGTTCTGCCCTTCCTTGACCTTAGCGAAGGTCAAATCATTTGCTAACATAGGTGGCGTGTGTTGGCTTTCTTATTGGGATACCAATTAGTCTCTTCATATCCTGGTACATTTTGTCAGAACCCGGATAAATAGAGTATTTAGACTTGTGGACTCGTGCATGATTACAGTCCTTAAGTCGCCATAACATGGTAACCAACTCCTGCCATTTAAGCACATAGTTCCATCCGCACCGTGGTTCAAACTTTTCTGTTCTAAGGTTTCTCCGGGATCTTTTTGAATTCTCAACCAATATACCTTCCAACATCCTCCTTCTTGATGTTTTCGAGGCTTTAGGCTTCAGTCTGAGCTTATCAAGATTTGTTTTGGAAGATCCTTCCAAGCCATTAGTTCTATCACTAAGCTGAACCCTTAGTGGTTCTCGTCTTCATGCTCAGCAGCTTCGCAACAAAATCCGCCTTCCCTGGGTGATCAACGAATTTCGCAATTCGTAATCATCACAACTCATAACCAGCGATGTTGCCTCATATTAATTCCTACTGATCAGAATGTGTTGTAAAATTTTGTGATCACGTGAACACCGTACACTTGGTTCGTACAGATAGTGCCTCCAAATATTGAGTGCGACCATACTGCTCCAAGTTTCCTAATAATGAGTCGTATAGTCTTCTCATGAATTTTTAACTGGGTGATGCTTAAGAAATCACCCCTTTTCTCTTTGCATCAACACAGCGCCCAAACCCTTCTTTGTAAGCATCGCTGTATGCGATGAAATCTTCGCCTTTCCCTCAGGTAAGGCCAGGTATTGGTGCACTGCATCAGTTTGCTTCAACAGTCGAAAAGATGCTTCTTGTTTATTGCCCCAATAAACTTGACACTTTTTGGGTTTAGTCTTGGTCATTGTCTTGGCCGATTCTTTGAAAACCCTTTGGATGATCTTCTATATAGCCAGGCAATGTGGACAAAAATTGGCGAATCTCAGTTGGTGTTTTAGGGAGACAGCCAATCCTTTTAGAGATTCAATCTTGGCAGGGTCAACGTGAATACCTCAACAGTCAATTACGTGACCGAGGAATTGTACCCTGGAGATCCAGAATTCACACTTGGAGAACTTTGCGTACAATTCTTCCTTCTTAAGCAATTTTAAGATCTGCCTAAGGTGTTCTTCATGTTCCTTCTTACTTTTGGAGTAGATCAAAATAGTCTTCGAAGAAGACAATTACAAATGTAAGATACGGTTTACACACCCGGTTCATAAGGTCCATGAACACGGCCGGTGCATTAGTCAAACCAAAAGACATGACTTGGAATTCATAGTGACCGTATCGAGTCCTGAATGCAGTCTTGGGAATGTCTTCTTCTCGAACCCTCAACTGGTGATACCCTGACCTCATATCGATCTTTGAATAAATACTCGACCCTTGCAGCTGGTCGAATAGGTCATCGATCCTTGGGAGTGGGTAGTGGTTCTTCACTGTTAGTTTGTTCAATTCCCTGTAATCGATGCACATCCGAAAAGACCCATCTTTCTTCTATACAAACAGAACTGGAGCTCCCTAGGGTGAGGAACTTGGTCTTATAAAGCCTTTGTCCGTAAGTTCCTACAGTTGCTCCGCTAGTTCCTTCATTTCGGACGGTGCTAATCTATATGGTGCCCGTGCTACAGTTGTAGCACCCGGTACCAAATCGATTCGAAACTCCACTTGTCGAGTGGGTGGTATACCCGGCAAGTCCTCAGGAAGGAACTTCAGAAACTTCTTGAACAAACTGGCACATCTTCAAGTCGTTTCTCATTTGACTTTGTTCTTTAGTCTTTGGTTTTGCGGTGATATTTGTAAGAATAACTCTTGAAGCCTTGGTTAACGAGGATGATGTTTTAACGAGTCTGTGTTTATTGTGCTGCTTACGTCACCACGAACGATAAAATTTTCGTCTCCAAAATATATGAACGATCTTTTCCGCACAGACAATAACGGCATGGTACTTTGCCAACCAATCCATACCAATTATTACGTCAAAACTACCTAGTTCTACGGGCATTAGGTCTATGTTGAAAGGATGATCTAAGAGGTTTAACGTACAACCCCGGATAATAGTGTTTAACCCAACTATTCGCCCGTCGGCTAGTTCGACATTATAATCATGATTGATTCTAATCGCAGTCGGCATGTGAGAACAAATTCGAGAGCTAAATCAGTTAGATACAAAACTCCTATCCCGGGCACCGGTATCAAAATAAAATAGTGCATATCGGTTTTGTTTTAAGGTAGAAAGTTAATCCCGTGATGACATTGCCCCTGCATTGCCCACGGCATACACCTTTGCCTGAGCCTTGGCATGTCCAGCCTGATTACCCCGGTTGTTGTTGTTCTTCCATTTTGGGCAATCCTTCTTGAAATGCCCCTGAGCACCACATTTAAAACAAGCCCTCTGATTAGCCCCAGTGTTGACATTTGGGGGACTCCTGCAGTCACGACCTAAATGACCAAATCGGTTGCACTTGCTGCATTTGGGAGCACAAGGACCATCATGGTGATAGTTACATTTGGAACACAGAGGTCTAGGCCCTCCGTATGGTCTCCTGTCATCATTTCCTGCGCATAAGGCTCTTCCAGTGTTTTGTCTCTTGTTTGGTTGCTGATTCTGGTTTGTTCTTGGCGGTGTCATTAGGGACTTTTCTTTTATTGTCAGCATGACGTTCAGCCTATGTGTTGGATCTGTTTGTCCATGTGGTTCTGTGGACGAACTCGATGGCATCCTGCATAGTTTTTGGCTTAGTCGCCATCACACTGCCATGGATCGTGTCCGGCAAGCCACCGACATATTTCTCAACTTGGTCTATTTCTTCTGTAAACATCCGATCGCACATTAGTGCAGTTCTTGGAAAGGTTGGCTATAGGTTACACACGTCGTTACCCCTTTCCTTCAAATTCCCACATTTTAGAAACTCCCGAGTTTTCTTAATTTCGCCCCTTGGGCAGTATTTGTCTGTCATCATCTTTTTCAGTGTCCTCCATGGCATTGCATGGGCAGCTTCAGGAGTAGTGGTCTTAACATGGGAGTTCCACCATGTAAGAGCATTTCCTGGACTGGGGATGTAGCAAATTTGACTTGCATGCTACATGTACAGTTGGCTTATGATATAAACAGATACTTCTTTTCGAACACTGAGGTGAGTCCGAAAACTCCCTCAGTACCCTTGAAGTTCACAGCGTTGGCATTTTAGGAAGTCGGGTAGTGCATTCATGATGTAACTTGCATAGGCCTTTTCTGGACCTCGTTCCTGGATGTATGGCTTTTTTATCATCGCCAATTTCTGGGTTGCATTCACGTGATGAGTGCTGCAGTAACTGCCTTCGTTAATCCAATTGCCTGAATTTAGGCTTGTTGGGTGACATTGAATGTAGTGGTATATAGTGTTTGTGACTAGGATGTTGGTGTTGACATCTGGGTTTAACCTCGTGGGCCTTCCTCTTGGTGCCATTTTCTTTAAATCACAAGAGAAAACATAATACTCGTTAGATTATAAAAATCTTAACCTAATGACATAACATTCATTTACACATTAAATAAAACAAGATCAATCGCGAGTGGATGGAATATTTACAACTGTTATTGAAATTATCGTTGGTATAAACCAAATCGACATTCATTTATATTAATTTGATTTATACGATAAACGTAATCCATCATTTCATATTTACTGGGAGAAAAACTACATGTTTTGGTTCAGATACAAGATGATTACTACACTTAGGTTACAAGACAAAAGAAACAACCTAAAGACATACTAGCCGGGATATACCCGTAACACTTAGTATGTTGTACAAGGTAGATAATACCTGAACAAAAGACCTATACTGGGTAGCTAAACAAAACAAAAGATATATACAGTCTGCTAGCTGGGAATAACCCATAATACTTAACAGGCTGCATAGCATAGCTACAACATAACCAAATCTAGGAACTGCTACCAGCCTCACCTGGTGCATCAGGCTGTGACGGACCTTCTGCTGGTCCATGCTGCCTCTGAAACTCGACCATCTGTGTCTGTAGTCCTTTTAGCAACCTCAATGTCTTAGTCAACTGAACCTGTCTTTTATGGTTTGATGTCAATAACTCTGTAATCACCCTCTGTCTTCTGTGATCTGCTGACTGTAACTCTGAAATCAATGCACTCTGTGCCACTATCGTAGTATGTAATGACATAACATCTGAACGTTCATAGCCGCTAGCATCCATGGATAGTCCCCAAGCCTCACGAGCCATCTTAGCCTCTCTATCTATCATTGTTGCTAAACGACGATGAACAGGCCTATCCTTATACAACAAGTTGACTCGGCCTCTCAGTTGAGACCGGTCATCTTGAGCATCCTCCATAATACCATACATGCTGGTAGTCTCCTCCTCAACAATGGTAGCAAGATCGGTAACCCTCAGATTGACCCCCTCTAGGGTAGTCGGTGCAATCTCATCGATGGCTCCTACCAGCTCATCCCATGTATCCGTAATGTCATAGTCTAACTCCCTAGACGTCAAACATCTAGGAGGGACATCAACCATATCGACAAATCCATAAAGGTCCTCCCTCGCTATGGAATAAGGGTCGTCTCTCGCTATGTCAGGTCTATCCTGCCTAGCAGCACCGGCTGCTGAACTCTCCCCGACCTCACGACTAGGGGTGGGTGAAGCAAAACGCACCCTCTTCCGAAGAGGTAAACAACTCTCGGGAATCTCAATATGAGTGGGGCTATTAGGTGGTGGTGATGGTATTTGTGGTAATGGAGATGATAGTGGAGTAAGTGGTGATGGTGGTGGGGTGGTTAAGGCAAGAAGGCTCTCGACCTCTTCCCTAGGAGGAAGTGATATGGATGGCTCATCCCGGATAGATATCCTGGCAGTCATACGGTGTACAGGTGGGACAGAGTCGGCCAGAGCTGGGTGCTCCTCCTCTTCCTCCTCGTCCTCGTCCTCATCATCATCATCATCATCCTCCCTATCAGCAGGGTAGTCAGCTGGATCCTCCTCGGGATCCTCCTCTGGATCAGACTCGGGAATGTATCCTGGTGACTCAGCAGTAGGTGAGGTAGCAACATGCAATGGTTGTTCCTCTGCTAGAAATACATCATCCTCGGGTGGTATATACTCCGGGTACACCAGCTCCGGTACATAAGGTAAATAAATGGGTGAGGGTGGTGCCTGCTCTGGCTCCTCTGGGCCAGGCACGTAGTCTGGTGATGTTATGGAATGTTTATGTTTTCATATGATGTAATGGTTTGTTAATATTCTTATCATGGACTCATGTGGACTAATCATGGACTAGGAACCCTAAGTATGTAAGACATATGTTAATAAGGATTGTAATGGACTTGTAACAAAGAGTTTAAGCTAAAAAGTTATAAAAACGACTTTTAAACACATTTTGAGAAAAACCCATTTAGGGGCTGTTTGAATTCGAAAATTTACACCTCTATTTTATGATTTTATAAGATACTACATGTCCCAAGGATCGTGGGCATGTAAAGAACTCGAAAAACTGATTTATAACGAAAAAGATACGACAATTTCAAGTTTACGTTAAATATATACTTTTATAAAACTATTTTTAAAAAAACAATTACTATTCACCACAGAAACATATACTTTTAAAAACACACCATAAATTGATAAAACTTTTAAATACGAAGACGTGCTCGAAAGAATCGCTAAAAACGGAGTTAAAACGAATAAGTTACGACATTTACGAGATTTACGATAACTAAATCTATAAAAATAAATATATAACTGTTATGAACAGTAAAAATCACTATTCATCAGAAAACTCAGATTTTGAAAAAGTTATATTTTGATAACTCGTCTTAATACGAAGGCGTGGACGTAAGAAACGAAAGAAACGGACTTAAAACGAGAAAGTTACGCCAGTTTTACTAAAGTATACTTATAAACGTTTTTACTTTATAAATATGATTTTACTAAAACGATTAGATGGTGATGTAGCTATATAGAATTATATGTGGTATTAGTTAATCAAAGTACTATATTACTAGGGAGTTTCATAATGAGGCCTCTTCGGGGTAGCGTATCGATGAGTTGTTGGATTTACGATTTAAAGTGTCTTAGCTCCTCATACGTCACTACATGACCTCTTAATTATGATAGCCCGAACGATAGTATGATGAGCTATAGGACTGATTGGTGAGATTTACACTGTAAATATATATAATAAAATATAAAAATATATATATAAAGTATAAAAATCACAATCAATAAAACCGAGATAGTAATAGAGTGTTCCCGGTCGTTTAATCCCGCAACGAGCTGGAATGGAAAACCGCACGATCGAAGATTTGAGTTTAATGAAGAATTGATTTGGAGATGAAAAAGTCAAATTAAACAATAACAACTAAACGTTGAGAAAAACCTAAGGAAAATTAGAAATTAAACTAGAAAAGAGGGCCAGAAACCCGAACAAAAAGGGGGAAAACCTAAAATCTTTAAAACTAAACCTACGAAGAAAATTTGTGCTTCTAACTACTCTAGATCAAATAACGAAGAATAAAAAAGACTAACCGAAAACGAGTTTCGTTTGACCCAAAAAACGAGTCAAAACAAAAAACCCGCCACCAGGACCGATCTTTAAAAGAAAAAAAGTTGAAAAATGACCCTACGAAAAATTATTATTAATTTTTCCTACAAACTAGATAAAAAGAAAATTTTATAAACAAAAAAGCAAAAAAAATTTTTTTGATAATTTTTGTATTTTTTATGAATTAAATAAACTTTTAACGAAATTAAATTATAAAAAATATTAAACGTCTACAAAAATTTCTGAAAAATTTACGAAAAATACTTTACTTTATAAATGTCCTACGAAAAATAAGAAACACAAGATTGCTTAAGAAATAAGCCCGAAATTAAGTTATTTCAGCTTACAGGCTTATTTGGCCAAAACATAAAAATACCATCGCCTGAGTATCTTTAACGAAAAAGACCCAAGGGCGCAGCGGTAAAGAGTGTGTGTAACAAGGGGGTTTTTATCAGAGAGTTTCCCCGGGTGTCCGAGTCTTGCCAACCGGGCCTCTTGTCTTTCCCTTTTTTTTATTTTTCGAAAAGTCTAGGGTAGGGAATTGTAAAGGGAAAGTAAGGGTTAGGCGGTCAAATAATAAAATTTTTTTACACTCCAGATGTAAAACGAACACCCCTAAACTATCAAATATATCAAAACAACCTTACACCTCGCTATTTGGCTTATTGAAAAATTTAGATATTAGCAAAAACTTAAAACTACAAACGTATTAAGGGCTTATACTACACATCTTTAAAAATGGACTTTCTACTTTTGGCAACTGGCAAATAAGCTAGAAAAAAGCATTTTGTTCCTGTTACACAGAAACTAGGACTTTTCCTACTTTTTCACATTTGGCTTAGTCCCAGGCTTAGACAAGATGAAAATGGAAAAGAAAAAAGGCTAAATGTAGCTCAGGGTTGTGTAGTTCTAAGGATACTATGAAAAAAATTAGCTAAGCTTTAACAAAAATAACAAGAGAATTGAACTTAAAAAGTGCAAGTTTTAACTTAAAACTGAGATAAGCTTTTCTTAATAAGCTAAAAAGCTTAAAACTAGACCCTAACAGCTGAAATTTTGAAAATAAGCTATGCCATTGATCTTGAATCAACCTAGATAAAAGGCTTTTCAAAATTACAACTAAAAATGAAAATCAAAGTATAAAATAGGCTAGAAAACTAAATGCTGCTATACTACTTTTTAGGTAAAAATAAGCTAGGCTAAAAAGCTTAAAATTAAAATCTAAATGATGAATTTTGTGTAACTAATGGAATACTTTTGACTTACTAAATTCCAAATCCTAACTCCTAATCACTAATGCTAAAAAGGGACTAGAAAATTGAACAGCAACAACAGTATTAACTGTTGTTGCTGATGCAATTGACCAAAAAATCTTAAGTGCAGGCTTAGTTTTCACTTTAGAACTCTCTAACAAACTCATTACATGTAAATAAATGTACACTAACACAAAGTGACCTCTAGGTTGCCATGAATTTCTTTTAAAACTAAAACACTTAACTCTCAAAACTGCCCCAGGTGCGTAGGAAGTATTTTTAGCACTTAAAACTTTGTAAATTTACAAACTAACTTTTAAAACCTGATTAAAACTTGTTTTCTATAGATTCCTCCAATGTATAAAAAGAATTGATAGTAAATTGTTGACTTAAAGAGTCAAATGTACCTAAAACCAAACACTCCTTTATTTTGTCTGTCAAAACTAAATTGCACTAAAAATCTATTTCAAAGCTAGAGCTACTAAAATTTTTTATCCACTTCTACTTAAACTAACCTAATAAAGCTATTTAAGCTTTTAAACCTATAGCTTATTAGTAGATTTAAGCTAGTTTCTCTCCTAGGCTGATTACACTAGTATGACAGAATCTAACAACTAAATTTAACCCTAATATTTCTCACTAATACAGCTTAAAAACATTTTAACTTTAAACCATCTAAACAACATGAACATGATTAAGCATAAGGTGAACAAAGAAATAAGCTACTTGAGTTAAGCCATATTAATGTTAAGATGAACCTTTAAAAAAAAAAAACCTGCGTTTTTTTGTAGACTCATACCTGAAGCCACTCGTAGTAAGATTAGTGGCATAAAAAGCTTGAACCTAGTGGCTACTACCTCTAAACCCAGCTTAAACAGCTCAATAAGGCTTCCAAGAGCTTTATTACGCCCTTTAGCTTCCAAACTTGCTCAAATTTGCAACCAAATGAAAACTTTTAACTAAATGAGCTGAAAAACCGTACTTCAAGGCTTTTTACAAATTTTAAACTGAATTTGAGCTGATTAGCAAGAATAAGCTCTAATGAGCTTATTGAGAGCTTATTTAGGTAAAAATTGCTTAAAATGGAAATCAAAGAACACAAGAAGCTTAGAAACTGAATGTTATTACTCAAAACGATGAAGTACAAGCTGAAATCACCAAGGTACAAGTATTAAAGCTGAATTCTAAAAGCTTAAAGGAAAATGCTTGAAAATTAAGGAAAAATTACAAAACTGAAAATAAAAACTAACTACTCCTTTTAGCTTCTGTCTTCTTCTTCTTTTATAACTGAGAAGCTCCTTTGTTGTGTGTTTGTTGTGTTAGTTTGGTGAGAGCAAACCAAAATCAAATCTTGACCCTTAATTTATGCTCGTTTCTTGTGAGATTGCCAGCTTGGCAATCTTTATTGGTGTGTGGTTGGTAGAGAGAGGGGAGTGTTTGACCCGGGGGTGGTTTGGGTGCAGGGTAAAAGAAGGGGGTGTTAACCCGTGAGTGGGTTTTGGGTTTCAAAAGAGGCGGGAAAAGGTGTTGGGGAGAGACAGAGTATAGTTTTGGGGAGTTGACATGTTTGGTCCTTGAAGGTTAATAACCTCATTGCATCCTTCGTCCTTGTGTTTATAACCTTTTGGGGACTTGACAGGTTAAGTCCCCAAGAGTTATATATCACTTTACATGAACCGTCCTTGGTGTATTACAAGTATGGGGACTTGGCAGTTTTGCCCCCCCCCCCCCCACTTGTTATTTTGAGTATTTTGCAAAATCAGCCCTTGTCTTCTTTTTTCCTCTTTTCTCTTATAAATATAAGTTTAGGGGTTTGGCAATTTCAACCCTTAAACTTATATTTCTTGATTTGTTGACTTTTTGGCTTCGGGGTTGACTTGGGTTGACTTTGACTTTGACCAGTTGACTTTTCTGTTGACTGATTGACTTTCCGTTCGATTTTGGCTTTGTCTTTCACAGACTTTTTTCCAATCCGAGTCCTGTTTGTTGTTTTGGCTTTGTTTATCGCCTTTTCTTAGTTATCCGTTCCTGCACAATACAATTAGCAAAACAAGCATATATTTGGCATTTTAAGTCCGTTTTTAGTTATTTTAGCTTGTTTTTAAAGGTAAAAGGTATGTGTAATTAAGCACATACCAAGGACCTATAAATAATCAAAGTGTTTAGTACTTATACGACCTATATTGGATTAGGTTGCCTTCAGATTCCTTCGTGACACATTTTTCTATTGTGAATACTTGTTGATTACCATTCACTCAAGGTGAGTTCATAGCCCCTTTTTTTACTACGTATTTGTTTTACAAAATCTACGCGTGAATTACATTGCTTGTTTACTAATTAGACACAAGTGTTTTTCTAAGTGGATTTCAAAGTGTTTACAAAATGTTGATATCCAGATTAACTGCTTGGATATTATAGCTAAGTTACCAAAATGCCGTGAAGTCCCCACTAATCATGACTACCATTAATTGCTAATTTTAGTAAGCGCGAGTGTTTTTGTTATAGATCTATCGGGACTGACAATCCCCACCTTTCCTTGGGTCACTAGTTTGATCAAGGTGCATTTAACATTGAGAGGTGTTAGGTTGTTGGCAAGCATCCTATATTCTGATTGGGGCACAAATCTAGTTAAGGCTTCGGGGTCATGAGCTTAGTGCAATAATAAACGTTTTGGACTACTGAATGTGTTTCAGAGTCTACTATTACTTCGATCTTGTGGTCCACCCTTTTTACCGATAAACCTATGATTTCACTCAACCTTTGTGTTGACTTTTAGCATGTAATTTCAGGTCCTAGGGTATGAAGATTGGAGGGGAGCCGTGGCGGATATCAATGAAGACGGATTCTGTGTTTTATCTATATTCAATGCAACTTTTATTATCTTTAAAAACTTAAGTCATCTTTTGGGTATTATGAAGCTTTTGTTTAATTAAATATGTACTTGAAATGTTTATTACTCTTTTAAAACATATGGGACCTAATGTATAAACTCTGATATTTTGCTATGGCATCGAATGAAATCTTGTCTTAAACGTCCATTTATGGTCGTTTCCTATATCTTGATTGTTGTACTTTGACGTAGCACCCCATTGTTACCATTCCGCTGCTACCTGATTTTGGGGGTGTTACAAAAACGTTATTGGTAATCTAAATCAAAGAACTCTTAGGTCGCAAGCTCAAGACAAAAGCAATTTATTTTCCTTTAAATAAACTAGATGAAAATGGCGTAGTAACTAGAAACAAAGCTAGGTTAGTCGCCCAAGGTTATAATCAACAAGAAGGAATTGACTATGACGAAACATATGCACCCGTAGCTAGACTAGAGTCCATAAGAATACTTTTAGAGCAAAATGGGTATATAGAAATAAACTCAATGAAAATGGCGTAGTAACTAGAAACAAAGCTAGGTTAGTCGCCCAAGGTTATAATCAATAAGAAGGAATTGATTATGACGAAACATATGCACCCGTAGCTAGACTATAGTCCATAAGAATACTTTTAGCTTATGCTTACGCACTAGACTTTAAGTTATACCAAATGGATGTGAAGAGATTTTATCAATGAGGAGGTTTATGTGGCACAACCTCCGGAATTCATTAACTTCGCAAAACCTAATTATGTCTATAGACTTAAGAAAGCTCTTTATGATCTAAAACAAGCCCCAAAAGCTTGGTACGATCTATTAAAAGCCTTTCTTATTAAACATGATTACTCCATGGGAATGGTAGATAACACACTCTTCAATAAAAAGAAATACTCCAACCTCATTATTGTCAAAATATATGTTGATGACATTATATTCGGATAAACTCATCAAGAAATGTGTGATGACTTTGCCAAGATCATGCATGATGAGTTTGAAATGAGTGTGATGGGGGAACTAATTTTTTTTCTTAGGATTACAAATAAAACAATTAGATGATGGAATATTCTTTAATAAATCAAAATATATTAAGGAAATGCTTAAGAAATTTGGACTAGAAGACTCTAAGCCAATGAAAACCCCTATGTCTATGGAAACCAAACTCACGAGAGACGAAGAAGGTGAGTCCGTAGATAATACCAAATATAGTGGCATGATAGGTAGTTTATTAGGGGTGGCAATTCGGGTTGGGTTCGGGTTGGCGGGTTCGGGTTGACAGGTTGGCGGGTCAGAAAATCTCAACCCAAACCTGACCCATTTAAATAATCGGGTCAGCTATGTCAACCCTAACCTGTTTACTCATAACCCAAACCTGACCCATTTAACCCGTATATATATATTTGGGTTGGTGGGTTAAATAGGTTACACGAGTTGAATATGTTAAACGGGTTTGAGTTGACCCATTTAACCTGTTTTATATACAAAAGTTGGCACATTACACGGGTTAAACACGTTGAATGGGTTTG
>BQNB010105557.1:0-23578 GCA_026074375.1 Tanacetum coccineum
TAAATTGTTGTTAAATAAAAATTATGAAACAAATAGATTAAGTCCAAACAGATAAGGTACAAGTTGCTAGACACTTTTTTTCTCGACCGTTACCATGAAAAAGATACAACTATTTACACATGTCTTGATCATAGATCAAAAACAACAACCTAAGTTAGCGTTCTCGTAACGGTCAACTTCCTAATCATCCCATACTTTACATACTTTTACAAGACAAGTGGCGATATCTACCACTTTATATAAAACGTTACATCGTTGACTTATAAGACGTATCAACGAATAATCAATCCTTGATATAACTTCTTCGGTTTAAGCTTTTGCGGAACGATTATCTTTAAACTTTCCTCCTCTTTTTTGTGGCGATTTTTCTAATCTTTTCGTTTTTTAAACAAACCAACTACGAAACTCGGCGTAATTTAACCATTTCATGATCATAATAATTTCGGATAATTCCTTTGATTTTTCTTCATTCTTCAGACGTACCAATAATTGCGATGGTAGTAAAAATACATGAGTTTTGACTACTTTATGCAAATATCTTCCCAACCGTACCAAAGATAAAAAATTGACACAAGACTCAGGAAATACATACTTTACACTTTAAGCGACTAGCAACTGATAAATGGACTTAATCTAACAGGGTAGGCTAAGGTATAAAGGTGTAATGAAACAAACAGTTAGTGTTATTCCTAAAGGATTGGCTCTATAGTTTTTTCTAGGGGTATCTTACTCTTAAAAAAGCGTATGACACTGTAAATTAGGTTTTTCTTAGAACGATCCTTAGTCAGTTTGGTTTTCATGACACAATGATAAATTGGATCATGACATGCCTAACTACTGCCTCATTCTCCTTGTGTATTAATGGGGATGTCCATGGTTTCTTTAAAAGTAAAAGAGGGTTAAGATAGGGTGATCCGATTTCTCCCTATCTTTTCACTTTAGTTATGGAAGTGTTGAATTTGATGATAAAAAGATAAATTAGTATTGATAGGAGATTTAAGTTTCACACTGGTTGCAAATCTTTAGGCATTACTCATCTCTGTTTTATGGATGACTTACTCCTATTATGTTATGGGGATCTCATTTTGGCTTGTATTCTTTGAAGAGGACTTGATGAATTTAGTATGTGTTCTGGTTTGTACCCTAGTATGGAAAAGGGTACTTCTTATTTTTGTAATGTTCCTCATGACCTTAAGGCTCAAATTTCTCTAGTATGCCTTTTAAAGAAGGATCATTACCAATTAGATACTTAGGGTTCCTATGATGACTAGGAAATTATGTAACATTGATTGCAGGGTTCTTATTGATAATGTTAAGAAAAGGATTTTTGATTGGAAGAATAAGTATCTTTGGTATGTTGGTAAGCTTCAATTAATCGCCTATGTTCTATCTTCATTAATTGTTTATTGGGATTCTATGTTTGTCCTGCCTAATCATATTTGTTTGAGTATTGATAAAATTCTTAAAGATTTTTTGTGGAGCTTTGATGAGGGTAGGAGGGGTTTTACTAGTGTTGCTTGGAAAGATATATGTTCTCCTAAAAATCAGGGTGGTCTAGGCCTTAGATCTATAAAGTTGATGAATGAAGGGTTAATGATTAAGCATTTATGGAATGTAGTTAGTAAAAATGATTCTTTATGGGTTAAGTGGGTTAATAGCTATAGGTTAAAGGGTAAATGTATCTGGAGTTTAAGTATGTCAGATAACGCAGCTTATTGTTGGAGAAATATTTTGAAGCTTAGAGATAAGATAAGGGATTTTGTTGGTTCTAAGATTGGTAATGGTAAGAGCTGTTATATTTGGTTTGACAAGTGGCACTCTAAAGGTCCTTTGTGCAAGTTAATTACTCACGGTCTTTTGCTTTCTAAGGGGTTTAAAGTTAATGATAAAATTGTGGACAAAATTAGGAATAACAAGTGGACTTGACCTAGTGACTGGTCTAGGAATTTTAAGGATGTTCTCGATGTTCCGGTTCCTGTTTTGAATGATTTAGAAGATAAAACTATATGGTTTAATAAGAAGTTTGAAGAAGTTGATTTTAGTATGAAAGTAGTTTGTAGTGTTTTGAGAGTTGATATACCTAGTGTCCTGTGGCATAAGCATGTCTGGTACACTCAATGTATTCCTAGGCATGCTTTTATTCTTTGGTTGGCTTTGCGAGGCAGGCTTAAGACTCAAGACAGATTGTCTAAGTGGTTTTCCTAAAAAAATAGTCTATGTCCTTTGAGCTCTTCTTGTATGGACTCTTACATTCACCTATTTTTTAGTTGTGATTTTTCTAAGTATGTTTGGGATAGGGTTAAGATCCTGAATAAGCTTGATGGTGTTTCTATTATTTGGGCAGAAGTTGTTTCTGGGGTATGTATTAAGAAAGCCTCTAACTCCATATGGAGCATGTTGGGACTTAAAAGACTTCAAGGATTCTTAGAAGTTACTACTGCTTAGTGCTGTTGGTGAAAAGATTACAACAGCTGATTATAACTGCTTGAAGACTTTCTACTGTCAAGAGGATAAAGACGAATTGAAGAGATAAAGATTGTTTGGAGAACAAGAATACTTGTGAAGATAAGTATTGAGATATTTATGTACAAGATATACATGATGTATTTATTTAAAAGATTACATTTATGTTTAGAAAAGATTAAGATATCTTAGGAATGTATTGTAAGCCGACTAGGACTCCTTATTCTATAAAAGGAGGCTCTAGGGCATTAGTTGAGATATCAGTTTTGCATATAAGTTTTCATACTTGTCAAGTCGATTCAGAAAAGCTTCAAGGTTGTAAACCCTAGTACTAAGTAAAGAGTACTCGTATTATTGATCTAATAATATTGGAGCATTTGGTTATATCTTTGTTTATTCAAGATTACTGTTTTATTCATAATACTTCTAGGTATTAAGGTGTAGATTCTGCATACACTTGTATACATACAAAGTTTCTACAACAAGTTATTTTGGATTTATCCAAGGTAATTTAACCTTAGACAACCTAAAGAATCGATCTAGGATTGGGATCAACAAGTGGTATCAGAGCTTTTCTTTGAGAAACTTTCATCTAGAAGACATGGAGTGTGAATCTATATATAGTGGTACTACTACAAAGCTTCCCATACTCAAACTGGGTGAGTATGAGATGTGAGTCATAAGGATTAAGCAGTACTTCTAGATCCAAGACTATGCACTCTGGGAGGTGATAGAAAATGGTGATTCATGGGTGTTAGTACCACAAATAGCACAGGAGAATGGTACTTCAGTTACAAAGATGTCTATACTTGTAACTGCTGAAGAGAAGACAAATAAAAAGAATGAAGTGAAGGCTAGGAGTTTGCTACTCATGGCTCTTCCTAATGAGTATCAACTTACATTCAGTCAATATCCTGATGCTAAATCAATGTTTGCTGCCATTGAAACATGATTTGGAGGTAATGCAGCTACAAAGAAAACTCAGAAGACACTTTTGAAGCAACAATACGAAAATTTTAGTGCATCAAGTGCAGCGTCTCTTGACTCTATCTTCAATAGGCTTCAGAAGATAGTCAGTAGGCTTGCTATTTTGGGTGTGGTCATTGCCCAAGAAGACTTAAAATAATTTTTTTTGAGCAGCTTACCACCTTAGTGGAACACTCATGTAGTTGTGTGGAGGAATAAGCCTGAAGTTAAAACTATGAGCATAGATTATTTGTACAACAACTTCAAAATTGTTGAACAAAAGGTAAAGAAATCTGTTGGTGCAAGTAGTGGTGCTCAAAACTTGGCCTTCATGACTGCTCCAAGCACTAGCAGTACCAATGATGCTAACACTACTAGTCCACAAGTTAGTACTGCTAGCCCTAATGTTAATGCTGCTAGTCCACAAGTTAGTACTGCTAGCGTCAGTGATAATACTGTGTATGCTTTCATGGTTGAAATTCCCAATGGTTATAATGTCCTACACCAGGACTTAGAGCAAATTCATGAAGATGATTAGGAAGCAATGGATTTGAAGTGGCAGCTCTCTTTGCTAAGTGTGAGGGAAAATAAGTACTATCAGAGGACAGGCAAGAACATTTTCATTAATGCTAATGACACTGCTAGATATGATAAATCCAAGGTGGAGTGTTAAGAAATCTGTTGGTGGAAGCAGTGGTGCTCAAACTTAGCCTTTTGTGAATGCTCCAATCACTAGCAATACTAATGATGTTTATACTGCTAAACTTGCATAGGACAGTTAGTACTGTTAGCCCTTTTGTTAACACTGCTAGTCCTGTCAAGTTAAGTACTGTTGCTTCTGTGATAATGCTATGTATGCTTTCATGGTTGATATCCAATGGTTTCTAATTTTCTACAGTAGGACGTGAGCATAATTCATGAAGATGTATCTGAAACCATTAGAGTGGCAGCTCTACTCTGCTAAGTATGAGGAAAAGAGATACTTTCAGAGGACAAGCAAGAAATTTCTTTAATTCTATTGCATACTGCTGAGGTATGATAAATCCAATGGTAGAGTGTTTCAACTGTATTAAGTGGGGTCACTTTGCAAGGGAATGTTAGAGCTCCAAGAAACAAAGAGGTTTCCCTTTCTGTGGGTCTGTTAAAGTTTTAAGACAAATTAGGAAGCCAAGGAAACACATGATGACACATCTTCAAAGGTAATGTAGGTATAGATGGTGTAAGTTTTGACTGGAGTGATATGGCAGAAGAACAGGTTCAGAAAAACATGACTCTAATGGCGTTTTCAGACTCCAAGAGGTATACAATGATAAAACTTGCTCTAAAACTTGTCTGAAATATCTATTGAATCTCTTAGCAAATAGTGTGTTGATTTGATTGTTAAGCTTAATCATGACTTGAATTTACAGCAATACTACTTATTAAATTAGGTTTAGCATCTATAGAAGAATCAACTCTTTTCAATTTAGAAAGAATGAGGTTCTTTTTAGTGAAGAAGTTGCAGTTCTTAAAAGAGATGTAGCTTGTAAAGACTATGAAATAAATGTGCTTATATGTGAGTTTGTAAAAAGTTAATAATAGAGAATGAGGGCATTGAAATTTAAAATTGCAAGAAATTTGATATGCCTCATTGATGCCTAATACAGTTGTTAGAGAGTCGTTAACTAACAAAAGTATAATAAGGGTTTAGGAGTATATTGTTGTTCCTCACCTTTCCTTTAATCCCATAATCAACCAAAAAAGTTTGATTTGTCTATTCTGGTTCTGATGAATTCAAGAGCTGTTTGCAAACTTATGGTTCTATAGGAATAGTATGAAAGTGTCTTACATTGTGTGTGATTAAATAATCTGAGGAGTGTGAGGTTGAAAGTTTGTGAATTATGATGACTCTTTGGTAAAAGAACAAGTTCCAGAAGACACAAGTAGCTTTGTTGAGTCTTCACTTAATGTTGATAAAGAAACTGTTTTTCTTGATAAAAAGATAAAGTTTGTCAAACCTAAAAATCATGAAAAAAACTAGTCTAAATGTCTGTTAGGTTTTAATGCTGAGATGTATAGATCACAAAGTCCTAGGGGGAATCAAAGAAACTGGAATGGACAGAAGTCCATCAACTACGAAGTGATTTTGTGATGTATAACAAACCTTGTTTTATTTGTAGGAGTTTTAATCATGTGCAGATGTAATCACCTCAAAGAAAATGAATAGTATCTAGAAATTAATTACAATAGGGTGGATTATGACTATTATGCCAAAACCGCACACCCTAGTGTACACATGAATATGTCTCCAAGAGCAGTTTTGTTAAAATCTAGCCTCACACCACTTAATACTGTTAGGCCTGTTAATACTGCTCACCCTAAACCAGCAATTCATAATGCTAAATCAATGTCACATTTTTCTAAACAAGCACAATCAACTGCTTATAGGCCCTTTTATAAGCAAACATCATTAACTAGCAGATATGTTAATACTGCCAAGAGATGCAATTTTACTGAAAGGCCCAAAGCAGGTAATACTGCTAGGTCATATACAGAATTAGTTAATGCTAATTGGGCAAAAAGGGTAAATGTTGTTAAGACCCCAGCATGTTGGTTTTGGGAGTCCTTCCAAAACCTAATGGTGCATACACTTGCTTTTTAAAGACACTATACTACATTGATGCACGAGGCTAGTCCATAGTCAGTTATAGCTTGGGTCCCCAAAGGAAACTAATTTCCTTTTTTTATGTGCAGGGAAGCCACTAATGAATGATAAAGGATTTGTTGACAGTGGATGCTCAAGGCACATGACTGGGAACATAGCTTATCTCTCAGATTTCAAGGAATTTGATGGAGGTTTATGTTCATTTGGGGGGAGGTGCACATTGGTTGGTAGAATTTCTAGTAAAGGATCACTTAAAACTATTAGTCTTGATTTTGATAGTTGTATAACTTTGTCAATGAGTTAAATTTCAATCCTTTTGTGTCTAGGATGGTGTGACAAAATAGTACTATGTCGTTTTATTGACACAGAATGTCTTGTCTTATCTTTTAATTTTAAGTTGCCTGATGAAACTCAAGAAAACTTCGTAATTCCTAGAAAAGACAATATGTATGTTTTGATAAGAAGAACATTGTTCTATAGGAGAGTTTAACTTGTCTTGTTGCAAAGGCTACATTAGATGAATCAATGCTCTGGCATAGGAGGCTTGGTCATATTAATTTTAAGAACATAAAATAGCTTGGAATGTGTTTTTCTTCATTTTGGACTAACTTTTTGTTTAGGTAAAGCAATGCAATATGACTGAATTGGAGAACTGAAACAGAATAATCTCACAGCTGGATTGTATGTAAGAAGTGTTTTGTGTCATCTAGTGGGAGACTTGTGGTTAAACTTTAGGACGATAAGGGGTTCATGATTTTAACTTTTATTCATGCGTTATACATAGATATGGATCCGCTTATGGAATTCTCACTGTACTATCTAATTATTATTAGTGTGCTTGTGATGAATAGAGGCATGTTATTGTATGATTATTAGAGAAAAAGTTAATATTGTAGACAAACTTAGTACTGCTAGGCAAAAAGTTAATACTGCTAGTGTTAACTAAGTACTGCTAGGTTACCGTTTGTACTGTTTGGCAGAGAAATCAGTTATCATTAATTAGATATAACCGTTGAGATATTTTTGCCACGTATATCGCTTATAGGTTACTTCAATTGGATAATTCGTGATACTTCTCTAACTTATAAGATTTCTTCAAGTTAAAATCACTATTTATTCAGTCGATCATATCAAAACCCTTAAGTGTCATCTATTTTATCTCAATTGCTCTTGTCAAAATCTCATGCTGATCATAATCGACTAAAATACAGAACCATAACAAGTTTTTCTCTGCTCTTCTATAACACCCTCATTTTTACATTATTGCCAGCACGAAAGCTAATCTAGGGTATTTGTTAATGGGATACACCATATCTTAATCATAGAAAACGACTCACAAAGAGCGTTTGTTCATAAGATACGTTATCTTTCATTTAAATCAAGTTTTACAAAGGCAGGTCCCAAAATCTAGAAACATAAAATGTGAATGATAACAAGTTTTAGCCATCTTCAAGTCCATGCCACTCCATGCCATAAGTTGCTCAATTACCTGGGATAAACATGCATAAAAAGAAGGGTCAACACAAAGGTTGAGTGAAATTCATAGGTTTGATATGTAATAGTTGAATACAAGTTAAGACATAATAGAAGTATTGGTATTGCAGGGATAATTATCATGGAGAACATTAGTATCTTAGAGAAACAGTATTATCATGGAGAACATTCTTATTACCCTACAACTAGGAATCCACATAAAGAGTCAAAAGAGATATTAAAGAGATATTGGGAGATACTACCCAAAGAGATATTAAAGAGATATTGGGAGATACTACCCAAAGAGATATTAAAGAGATATTGGGAGATACTACCCAAATAGATATTAAAGAGATATTAGGAGATACTACCCAAATAGATATTAAAGAGATATTGGGAGATACTACCCAAAGAGATATTAAGAGATATTACCCAAATAGATATTAAAGAGATATTGGGAGATACTACCTAAATAAGATATTAAAGAGATATTGGGAGATATTACCCAAATAGATATTAAAGAGATATTGGGAGATATTACCCAAATAGATATTTTCATGTACTTAGGTTATAATGGTATATCAGGATAGCATATAGTCTGGAAAATACTTGTATTCGTAATTTATAGCATGTATCCCCCTTCACAGGTTTATGAAATATTAAAGAGATTAAAAGTGAGGCTATGAACTCAATAAGTTTTTGAAAAGTAATCACATTGTTATAAAATAAACGAGTATGCAAAAGAGTTTGTAATAAGCATGTATCCCCCTCGTGGGTTTATAAAACATGTAAATAACTAAAGGCGAGGTTATGAACTTTACCTGATAGGTAGATGTAATATATATTCCAAAATGAATGCTGACGACCTTATCACAATCTTAATAGGGAAGGTTGATATAGCAAAATGATAGTAAACAGCCACGTCAAGCAACCTGAGTAAATATTTCAAGTCTAAGGAAGATTGTACTCTAGAACTTTTGTTCAGAGAGTTATGAGTTTGATTGGAAAGTTTGGAATTATTGTATCACCGTTCAGGCCATCATAATTCAGAAGTCATTCAGTAAACGTTTGAGGAGTTAGGGCACTTTAAATCGTAAACCCAACAACTCAGTCAGAACGTAATACCAAGATGAAACCCCTTAATATGAAGCTCCCTAGTATTGTGATACGATATAATCGGTTTAAAGCGTTTTGATCAATATCTGGAAATGATAAGCACGAGAAGCGTCAATTAAAGTTATGTCTTGTAATGTTTTGAATACATTTTTATACTTTTTTAAAATGTTACATTTTAGACCCTTGAGAATAAAAAATGGCAAAATATACCCTTGAAGTTTGCACTTTTACGAGTTTGGTCCTTTAAGTTTAAAAGACATACAAAGTAAACCTTGTACTTTGTAAAGTGACATAATAGACCCCTGTAGTTATAACTTTGATAAAATGACATTTTAGCCCTTTTGGTTATTAATTTCAAAAAGTTACGATATATACCCCTTGCATGGAATACTTTTGTAAAACAAGTCCATAATGCCATGCAAGCTTATTTTAAGTTTCTAAATAATTATAGCTTATTAATATAAGCTAAAATATGAAGGTTTAAAATAATGAAAGATTAAAATAATGATTCGTTAAGCTAGGAAGCGAAACGGGTCAAATTAGGGTTTCAAAATGTAAACGCACGGGTTTTAAGTTCAAATTCCTTCAATAATCAATAAAGTGGTTATTTTAACATTAGTTAAGCATGTTAAGATAGATTATAACAACATTTAGCCATTATAACATTTAGTTTTAAGAAAAACATGAAATTAGGGTTTCGGGTGTACGGTTTTGGATCAAAATGGAAAATGAGCATGAATTGAGTTATGAAACTTTAACAAGAGTTTACGTAGGATCATATGGACATTATAAGGGTGTAGGAGCAGAAGTGGAACATCCCGAACCTGGGTTTGAGGTTATAGCTTGAAAACGGGTCAAAATCAGGACTTTTAGCTTCGTACGCCTAGAATAACGACTCCCGGGCTTCTTTTCTTGGTTTCTTTTGATTCACTTCTGTTCTTGGGACTTCTTAGGATCTCTTAGAATGCATATTGAGCAAAGGATTGCTGCTATGATGGGTTATAGAGGAGGAAGTGGGGGATGAGCTGAAATGAAGAGTATGTGCCCCTATTTATAGTGTTGAAGACCCTAAGAGGCAAAGAAACTTTGATAACCAGGTTAGGACACATGGGGGGTGATGTGGAGAGGCTATGAGATGAGTAAGGAAGGCTAGAATACAAGGTGGAAGGTGGTTCTAAACGTTTTAGGGGTGTTTGGTTTGATTTATACATGACTATTTTTGGACAGCCAACATCAGTCTTGGTAAAATGGTTGCTATTTACAAACCGTAACTCCGATGAAGCTCAAACCAGTGAGCGTTATTAGATATTTGAGTCCTATACAACGTTTAGTTTTACATATTTGGGGGTTACTATACAAAAATTTAAAGATAATATCCATTTACTACAGGTGTGCAGAATCTGTGTACCTTTGCCATTTCAGCTATAACTAATTCATCCGACGTCGAATCGGGTTGATTCCATTGGCAAAATGATCACAATACATAGGGATACAACCTAGTGTTTTCACTTAATACCCAGAACCTATTGATTTTCCCAGATCCTATGTTTTATAGACTGATCCGATTCTGAACAAGGGCCTAGTTTTAGGTTTAGGGTTAGAACTAGATTAGGGTTTTGTTTTAGGGTTTCTATGATTTAATTCATGTATAATGATGATGCAATGATAGATTAATGTTTGTAAAGATTGTATTAAGGATTAATAACAAGAATTGATAGGTGGTTTGAGTTTAAAATGGGCAAAAATGAGTAAATGGGTTGAAAGTTCCAATTAGGGCACTTTTAGGGTTTCTTGGATTTATTTCGGGTATAATTGAGATGAAATGATGATTGAATATGATTGATAATGTTGTAATTTAAGTTATTACAACTTATTTGAGGGTTGGTTTGGGTTTACAATGGATAAAAATTGAGAAACGGGTCATGGTTTAGTATTTTGCTCGGGTTAGGGTTTCTGACTTTTGAATTAGGATTTTGAGTGTAATAATGTGTATGAAAGCTTATGAATAGAATAATTAGGGTTTACACATTGTATATTGAGTGTATTAGCTTGTACAAAAGTGGTAGTGAAAAACTAGAATGAAATTGGAGGTAAACCGGCTATTTTGGAGATCATGCTTTATGATTTGTACATTATGCTTTGTAAGACTTGTACCTTATTTTGGAGGGAAAGTATATTCAAATGAGATGTTATATGACTTGTATATATGCTTTAGTAGCTTTCAAATTTGCTTTAGATATTAACCTTTCATGGAATTAGGGTTTAGAGGCAAACGATAATGGTTTAAAGCCCATTTTGATATAACGTTGCGAATGGTACATTATAGGAATAATGTAATTTGCAATAACGATATTAGGATATTGACTTGACATATTATAATGTTTGATTGACATATATGAAGATAGGATGGAATAAGTAGGTTGTGTGATAATAGTAAAATAAGTTGATTTTGCATTTGATGAAAATTCTTAGGTTGTTATAGTCTCTACCCCTTACAAAAATCATGTCCCGAGATTTAGTCAAAATGTCAGAGAGATGGCAAGGAATGATTATGAATTGTAAGAGAGTTGCTAATCATATGGGATACAAATTTTGGAAATGAACAGATGATGAAGGTAATAATGATAATGATTTAGTGAAGAAAAAGAATTATTTGTACAAACGGATTGAAAGAAACTTGTTTGTATGCATGTTATATACTTAAGCCTACTTATTTATAATTTGTCACTTACAAAAAGAAGCGTCCAACTCCTTGTAACTGAGAATTTATAAATTCATAGTTCAGAGATTTATAATTTCCTTATTCAAATGAAGAAGCGTCCTAATTCATTTCAATAAGATGATCATAAAGCGTCTTACATAAGCATTAAAACATAATATCGAAACGGTAATGTGTAGAAAATGATCTGATCAGGAAAGGTAAGAAAATATTGAGATGTTAATTGTACTTACGCCCATATAGTCGAGGATAATAATTTATGTTTCAAAGGTATGAGGAGAGTATTCAGAGTTGAACATAATAGAATTGATAAACGATGCCGAATTTTGATATCATCAGATAACAAGATGTAATGGAATCATTACTTTATTATTTCATGGATAACTTTACATATGAAACTCTAAAAGAGTTGATACTTATGCTACGTATCTCGTAGTAGGATTCTAGAATAAAACAATAAACGACAAAGATTGTAGCTTGATGATTGAGGTTTTTAGATTGATGAAGATTTTGATGAAACTTGAATATCCTCGAGAGTTGTTTCTAGGGTAGAAATTCTAAAGTGAACAAAAAGCGAGCTCATCTCTATGTATGCTTTCCTGTGGCCCGGTGATTTGCTTTTGAGCATTGATTCGCATGATGTCCTTTCTTTCCACAGACATTACAAGTTACGGATACTGTTTGTAGATCGTTTGGTCTTTTGGTTTTGCAATTCTTGGTCAAATGACCTATCTTGTTGCAAGTCCGACACTTGACAGTGCAAGGACCTATGTGATGTATGGTGCATCTTTCACACAAGGGACGATTCCCAGTATACCCATTGGTGGCAGTATTAGTCCTGAAGGCTTCTTGCTTCTTGTTCTGCTGTTGGTGGTAATCATTGTTACGGTTGTTGTTATAGTTATTCTGATAGTTGTTGTTGTTGTTGATGTTTCCCTTATCCTCAAGCTTTCATTTTAGATCATTGGTTTCTTGCACAAAATCATGCCTTATTATCTGATCCATTAACCTCTGGGCTATGTTGGTGGCTTCCTCCAAAGTTTGAGGCTTCGAGGCAGTAACATTTCCTTCAATACTTCTGGGTAATCCACTGATGAAGACTTCCATAAGTTTCTCGGTGTTTGGTACCATGTTTGGGCATAAGACGGCTAATTCTTGGAATCTCCTAATGTAAGTCTTAAGATCATTTCCTTTCACGGCCAAGTTGTAAAATTCGTCTTCCATTTTCTTGACTTCAGTTCGAGGGCAATACTTATTGGTTAAGAGCCTTTTTAATTCGGTCCAAGTGATTTGATTGGCTTGATCTATTCTAATAGGTTGAGCGTATGAATTCCACCAGGACAGGGCATCATTGGTTAAAGTACCGGTAGCAAATGTCACTTTGTTTTCCTCGGCACAGTTGCTACGAGAAAATACTGATTCAGTCCGCTCAAACCAGCGAATGAGGCCAACTGCTCCTTCCATACCATTGAAGTAGAAAGGTTGACAGCTAATTAACTCTTTATAGTTTCCCGTTTTTGTTATAGGAATTCCAGTAGGTCTGGTGTTCATGTTGGGATTACTAGCACTTGCCATTGTTGCAGCTTGTGCTTCCAGAGCTGTGGCAATGCCATTGGCAATCAGTTGCTGGATGGCAGCCAAAGTTATGGTTGGTGTTTTAGATGTTGACGTCCTTTTAGGAGGCATTCTATCAACATAAGACAACACGTAGTAAGAATGACATCACAAGTTTTTAAAGGTAATACTTAAAAGAAAATGTAATGCTTAAAATGCTTAAAGAGTAATGAATTTTAAGCACTTAGAGTTTATGGTATGGTTCATAATGATGAAGACGGAGATAATGATGATGATAGAGATGATGATGAAAGAGAGATAAGCTGGAAATAATAAGGTACGTAACGGGATTGCCTTCATAAATAACTTGCCTTCTTACTGTACATAGTCAAGATTTGACAAGTGTTTTTATTTATATCTCACATCCTGTGGCTAGGATAAAGCTTATAACTAGTTTGATAGTTTGTTGTTTTTGAGCCGGTAGATGACGTCCTAAAGATCCTCTTGATCTGTTGAGCTTGGATCTCCTCAATGATTTGTTCAAGATTGGAAATTTTGTAGTGAGCAAAGGCAATTTTATCCTTTTGCCCTAACTGCTTCTTTTAAAGTTTGATAATCTAAGTACGGATTCTCTTAAGTTTGGTCTTTAGTTCGTTACCATTTCTTCATAAGATCATTCTATCATTAATACGTCCTTCTTCCATTTTCTCAATACGGTGAAAAGAGAGTTCATCTAAGTAATTCAAAATATCTTCGATTTATTTCTCATGATGCTTCAGATGTTCCTTGATAGAACTTTTCCCTATTTTAAATATCTGAGGTGGGGTAGGAGTATAAACTGAGAAAGATGGTAATACCAAATCACAGGTTTGATTCCGAGATGAACTAGATAACGTAGTTGAGGAAGAAGATGGGGGATGGATTTGCTTATTAGGTGGTAATAGTTCTACAGGAACAAAGAAATATCAGGGATCAAATAGTAGTGATGGTGGTAATACCGGAGATGGAGTTAAAACAGCTGGTGGAGTAATAGGATCTGGTGATGAAATAGGTGATTCCTTAGTATAAAATGCTTATATGTCCTTTAAATAAGGATTATTGTAGAAAGGTGGGATCACTTATGGGATTATATTAGAGTTTTCCAAAGAGTTAAAATAACTGGTTTTTGATGAAGTTGGGAAATAATCCGATGAGACCGAAGTATAGTTAAGAATATTCATAGAGGAAAAAGCATCCTCAATATCGGAATTAGAGTGGTTAGGTGAAGACATCGTTCTGTTAACAACCCAGTCGTAAATAACATAAGTTATTTATGGTATAATATAGTATAATAGTTATGTATCTTTATATACTGATCCGGGAATGCAGTGGCACGGAGGACTTTGATGGCTAGAAAAAGAAATGTGGTTATAGTTAAGGTTTTGACCTTGTTCTCTATAAGTACGATGTTATCTACTCGGGCGAAAAGTATATCAACTTAAAAGAAAGTAGCTTCGTCACGTAACCTGGGATAATATGTCGAGTCTTAGGAAGATTGTACTCTAGAACTTTGATTCTAAGAGTTTAATATTGTTATAAGTTTGATTGGAGAGTTTGGATTTATTGTATTCCCCCCCCCCCCCCCCCCCCCCCCCCCCCCCCCCCCCCCCCCCCCCCCCCCCCCCCCCCCCCCCCCCCCCCCCCCCCCCCCCCCCCCCCCCCCCCCCCCCCCCCCCCCCCCCCCCCCCCCCCCCCCCCCCCCCCCCCCCCCCCCCCCCCCCCCCCCCCCCCCCCCCCCCTGTTGGGCCATCATAATTCAGAGGTCATTCAGTAAATGTTTGAGGAGCTAGGGCACTTTAAATCGTAAACCCAACAACTCAGTCAGAACGTAATACCAAGATGAAACCCCTTAATATGAAGCTCCCTAGTATTGTGATATGATATAATCGGTTTTAAGCGTTTTGATCAATATCTGGAAATGATAAGCACGACAAGCGTTAATTAAAGTTATGTCTTATAATGTTTTGAACACATTTTTATACTTTTTCAAAATGTTACATTTTAGACCCTTGAGAATGAAAAATGGCAAAATATACCCTTGGAGTTTGCACTTTTACGAGTTTGGTCCTTCAAGTTTAAAAGATATACAAAGTAAACCTTGCACTTTGGAAAGTGACATAATAGACCCCTATAGTTATAACTTTATAAATATGGCAAAAATAGTCCTTTTAGTTATAAGTTTCAGAAAGTTATGATATATACCCCTTGCATGGAATACTTTTGCAAAACAAGTCCAAAATGCCATGCAAGCTTATTTTAAGTTTCTAAATGATATTTTCAGGTTATAGCTTATTAATATAAGCTAAAATATGAAGATTTAACGTAACGAAAGTTTAAAATAACGATTCGTTAAGCTAGAAACCAAAACGGGTCGAATTAGGGTTTTTAAACGAAAACGCGTAGGTTTTTAATCTAAATTCTTTCAAAAATCAATAAAGTTGTTATATTAACATTAGTTAAGCATGTTAGGATAGATTATAACAACATTTAGCCATTATAACTTTTAGATTAATGAAAAACACAAAATTAGGGTTTCGGGTGTACGGTTTTGGATCAAAATGGAAAATGAGCATGAATTGAGTTATAAAACTTTAACAAGAGTATATTTAGGATCATATGAACATTATAAGAGTGTAGGAGCAGGTATGAAGATCATAGAACCTGGGTTTGAGCTTATAGCTTAGAAACGGGTCGAAATCGGGACTTTTGCACTCGTACGCCTCGAATAACGACTCCGGGGCTTCTTTTCTTGGTTTCTTTTGCTTCACTTCTGATCTTGAGACTTCTTAGGACCTTCTTGAGCAAATATTTGCTGCTATTATGGGTTATAGAAAGAAGATGTGGGGTGTGAGTTGAAATGAAGGGTGGTGATCCCTTTATATAGCATGCGAACCCATGGAAGCCAAGGGAACTTGGTAGCTAAGTTTAGTACATGTGTAAGGGCTAGAGGATAATGAGGAGGGCCTATGATGATGGCGTATGCAATGTGGAAAATGGTTTTTATAAGAAGGGTAGTGTGGGCATTGCTTAGCCGCGGCTGAATCTTGGTGACCAAAGAGGGGATGTGGAATTTTTAGGACAGAAATGAATAAATTAGCCTTCGTAAGATCGCTTGGAGATGATTGATCGAGACTGCTAGGAATGTGTGGTTGCATGGTTGGATTTTTAAAATGGGTTAAAACATGCAAAAATGGGTCGCGGGTTCCATAGGGCTCGATTAGGGTTTTCAAGCTTATTTTTCGAGTATACTTGATTAGTAATGATGGATTAATGATTATGAAGTTTATATTATGAGTTTACAACATTATTGGATTAGTGGTTCGAGTTTTAAAATAGGTAAAATGATGAAATGGGTCGAAAATGCAAGAAAAGGTGTACACGGGTTCATAAGGCTTGTTTAGGGTTTTTAAGCTTCCAATTTGAGTACACTTATGTTATTATGATAGATTATGGATTGCAAGACTTGTATTAAGAGTTAATAACAAGATTTGATTGGTGGTTCGGGTTAAAAATGGGTAAAAATGAGTAAACGGGTCGTGTTTTGCAATTAGGGTTTGTTTAGGGTTTTCTTGGTTTAATTCTTGTCCATTGTTGTTATAATGAAGATATAATGATGGAATGTGATTTGTAAAGTTGTAAATTAAGTATTTACAACTTATTTGAGTATTGGTTTAGGTTTACAATGGATAAAAACAAAGAAACGGGTCATGGTTTAGAAACTAGCTCGGTTTTAGGGTTTAGGGTTTTGAATTAGGGTTTTGAGTGTAAAAATATGTATGAGAGCTTATGAGTAGAATAATTAGGGTTTATACATTGTATATTGAGTGTAGTAGCTTGTACAAAAGTGGTGGTGAAGAAACTAGAATGAAAACGGTGGTAAAACGGCTATTTTCTTTTATTTTGAATGTTTTATTATTTTTTGCCTTTTTTTTTAAATGACTTGTATATTGTGCTTTTAAAGACTTGCACTTTGACTTGGAGGGAGTTTATATTTCAAATGAGATGTTATATTACTTGTACATATGCTCTGTTAACTTGTACATTCACTTTAGATATTAATCTTTCATGGAATTAGGGTTTAGAGGTAAACGATAACGGTTTAAAGCATGTCTTGATATAATGTTGCAAATGGTACATTATATGAATAATGTACTTTGTATAAATGATATTAAGATATTTACTTGACATATTATGATGTTTGCTTGACATATATGTAGATAGGATTGTCATAGATAGGTTGCGTGTGCTCGTTAAATTTTAGTTATGCAAGTTGTGTTGTATATTGAGAAATTGGTAATGTAAGTAATGTAATATAGCAAAAAATTTCTCCGTACAAATGTGATCATAATAAAATAGGTTGATTTTGCATTGATGAAAATTTCGGGTTGTTATAGTCTCCACCCCTTAAAGAAATCTCGTCTCGAGATTTAGTTGAAAGTTGTAGTGGTATTGTTTGGGAATGGATGTAGGTACTGGGCATGAATTTAATCTTTATGTTCGGCTAATCAAGGTCACAAGTCTACGTGTGTGATGCATTTATAATTATGTTGTGCACCATAATTATAATTGCCTCCTTTCACACGGTTACTTATTTCCAAGACCACATCTCTTGATGACAGCCAATAGAATTTCTCCAGATCCTGATATATCTTGTCAGAACCTTGGTGGATGAAATACTTCGATTTATGGGACCTGTGGGTTAGGGGTCTTACCACAATTCCGCTCCCATTCTAATGTAAAGAATCATTATCCATTAACCTATAAAAGTCAACATCGAATAAGAATGCTATCACAAGTCTTTGTCAAATTTTCATACCTAGTGGTATTAAAATCATTTGGCATTGTATACATTCTTGTGTGTTTCCTTGTTATTATGTTGCAGGATATAACAAAAAAATTTAGAATACGAAGATCATGGAATGAGTGATTTAATAAGAGGCTTTAGTGTTTCTAGGTACAAAGGTTTGAGAAAATTAAATAGTAAAAGAATTATAGTAATCCCCGATAAAGATATGAGTCATCATATTACAGGATATAGGATAGACAAATACAAAAATTGGTATCCCGAAACAACGAGATATAATGGAATCACCACTGTATAAATAATTTGTCTATATAATTTACATAGCAATTTTTGACAAGTGTCATTATTCATATATCTTAGTGGTTGGATTTTTGAAAACTGACATAGATCTAGTCTGGTAGTTTTCCCTTGTCGTTTTTGAGTTCTTGGATCTTGTTTAGAAGACTCTGGATATCCTCAATGATTATTTCTAGAGATGAATATTATAACAAGTATCTGACTCATCAGGTTTCTCGAGGACTGCTTTACTTCCCAATGGTCTTCGTATGATCTGTAATAAGTTATCTAACTTTGCGAAGATAGATTCATTAAAGAGATAGTCTGGTGGTGGTGGTAGATCTTTATTCTCGGATTTGTAGACATCTTTGACCTAATCGTGGATGAAGATTATACTAATGATAGATGGAAGAATAGGTGTTTCAGTGTATTTAGGTGGTGAAATCTTCTCAGAAGGAAAGAATCTCGGTGAATCTACCATAGGTTATAGGATAATACTAGAGATGGTGTTTAAATCAGCTGGTTAGAGTAATAATAACTTGAAGTTGGTGACATACGGGTTATCATATGCTTGTATGAATCTTCATTAACGATCATCTTAAAAAGAGAGATAGATAGTGAGGATAAAAGATCTTTAGTTAAATCGTCTGAAAAGAGGTGTTTCCTGGTGAAGCCATAGAATAGTCTGATAAAGTCAGGATATAGTCAGGAGAATGTGTAGAGGAAAAACTATCATGAACATCGGAATCAGATAGGATAATAATAGGATAGATATATTCGGGAGTAGACTTAATTCTGTATAACAACTTAGTGTAAATAACATAAATTACTTATATAATAGTATAATAGTTATATATTTTTACATAGTATTCAGGAAAAGTAGTGGCATCTTCACAATTCAGGGAATGTAGTGGCACGGAGGACATTGATGGCTAAAAAAAGTAGTTATAGTTAAGGTGTTACCCTTGTTCTCTATAACCGTGAGCTCTGATACCACTCTGTAACACCCCCATTTTGGAAATATAGCAGCGGAAGCTAATCTGGGGTATTACTTCATGAATCACAGACACAATCATAGAAAACGACTCAAAAGAGACGTTTTTAAAAGATACATTATCATTCATTTAAAATCAGAGTTTTACAAAGGCAGGTCCCAAAATCTAGAAACATAAAATGTGAATGATAACAAGTTTTAGCCATCTTCAAGTCCATGCCACTCCATGCCATAAGTTGCTCAATTACCTGAGATAAACATGCTAAAAAGGGTCAACACAAAGGTTGAGTGAAATTCATAGGTTTGAAATGTAATAGTTGAATACAGGTTATTATAATGGAAATATTTGCATTGCAGGGACAATTATTATGGAAAACAGTATGGAAAACAGTATTATCATGGAGAACAGTTGAATGCAAGTTTAATGGTAAGTGGGTTACGTTGTTATACACCCGTTATTAGTAATAATTGCAACGAATAAAATTATCATGGAAAAAAAATGGTAACATTATTATTGCACCTAATCTCATGACATCAATACGTTAACATGGAAGATCACCGTAGTGATATTGGTTAGGGACAGATGTCCCCGTGGAAAAGGTAACTTGCCAAGGTTACCCATTAAGTCAAATATAGTGTGTTTGGCCACCCCATGAACAGGTATACCAACGGGAGTCGTCACCCCCAATAGATCTATTCACAATATTCGCGCTCACTCGCAATGCAAGTAATTAATGATTCATGATATGGAAATAATGGCACTGGAAGCTACTTAGGCAATAATATATCTGGATAGCATACAGTTGGAAAAACACTTGCATTCATGGTTTATATCAGGTATCACAGGTTTATAAGGTATTCAAAAGATTGAAATGCAGGGTTATGAATTCATTAAGTCTTTGAAAAGTAATTACATTGTTATAAGATAAACGAGTATGTAAAAGAGTTTGTAACAAGCATGTATCCCCCTCGCGGGTTTATGAAAACATTAAAGAGATTGAAAAGCGAGGCTATGAACTCACAGTAATGGATCCATATGAAATCATTGATATTGTATAGAACTAGCATGTATCCCCCTCGCGGGTTTAAAAATATAAAAACTTTAAAAGCGAGGCTATGAAATCTCACCTGATAGGTAGATGTAATAAATATTCCAAAATGAAAGCTGACGACCTTATCACAATCTTAACGGGGAAGGTTGATATAGCAAAATGATAGTAAACAGCCACGTCACGCAACACACAACCTGAGGTAATATGTCAAGTCTTAAGAAGATTGAATATGTCTTATAATGAATATCATCTTTGATGGAGTTATTATGGAGTATTGTATCACCGTTCGGGCCATCATAATTCAGAAGTCATTCAGTAAACGTTTGAGGAGCTAGGGCACTTTAAATCGTAAACCCAACAACTCAGTCAGAACGTAATACCAAGATGAAACCCCTTAATATGAAGCTCCCTAGTATTGTGATACGATATAATCGGTTTAAAGCGTTTTGATCAATATCTGGAAATGATAAGCACGAGAAGCGTTAATTAAAGTTATGTCTTGTAATGTTTTGAATACATTTTTATACTTTTTCAAAATGTAACATTTTAGACCCTTGAGAATGAAAAATGGCAAAATATACCCTTGGTGTTTGCACTTTTATGAGTTTGGTCCTTCAAGTTTAAAAGATATACAAAGTCAACCTTATAATTTGGAAAGTGACATAATAGACCCCTGTAGTTATAACTTTGATAAAATGACATTTTTAGCCCTTTTAGTTATTAATTTCAAAAAGTTACGATATATACCCCTTGCATGTAATACTTTTGTAAAACAAGTCCATAATGCCATGCAAGCTTATTTTAAGTTTCTAAATGATTATAGCTTATTAATATAAGCTAAAATATGTAGGTTTAAAATAACGAAAGTTTAAAATAATGATTCGTTAAGCTAGGAAGCGAAACGGGTCAAATTAGGGTTTCAAAATGTAAACGCGCGGGTTTTAAGTTCAAATTCCTTCAATAATCAATAAAGTGGTTATTTTAACATTATTTAAGCATGCTTAGGTATATTATAACATCTTTTAGCCAATTTATAAATTTAGTTTTTAAGATAAACATGAAATTAGGGTTTTTGGTGTGTAGGTTTTTGGCGATCATAATGGAAAATGTGCTGGATATTGAGTTATAAAACTTTAACAAGAGTTTATGTAGGAACTTCCGGACATGAATCTGGTATATGGGGGGTTTTGTTAGGAGCAGAAGTGGAAACATTATAAGGGTGTAGGAGCAGAATTGGAACATCTAGAACCTGGGTTTGAGCTTATAGCTTGAAAACGGTTCGAAATTGTGACTTTTAGCTTCGTACGCCTAGAATAACGACTCCCGGGCTTTTTTTCTTGGTTTCTTTTGCTTCACTTATGTTCTTGGGACTTCTTAGGATATCTTAGAATGTATATTGAGCAAAGGATTGCTCCTATGATGGGTTATAAAGGAGGAAGTGGGGGATGAGTTGAAATGAAGAGTATGTGCCCCTATTTATAGTGTTGAAGAACCTTAGAGGCAAAGAAACTTTGATAACCAGGTTAGGACACATAGGGGGTGATGTGGAGAGGCTATGGGATGAGTAAGGAAGGCTATAATGCAAGGTGGAAGGTGGTTCTAGACGTTTTAGGGGTGTTTGGTTTGATATATACATGGCTGTTTTTGGACAGCCAACATCAGTCTCGGTAAAATAGTTGCCATTTACAAACCGTAACTCCAATGAAGCTCAAACCAGCGAGAATTGTTAGATATTTGAGTTCTCTACAACGTTTAGTTTTACATATTTGGGAGTTATTATACAAAAATTTAGAGATAATATCCATTTACTACAGGCGTGCAGAATCTGCATACCTTTGCCATTTCTGCTATAACTAATTCATCCGACGTCGAATCGGGTTGATTCCACCGGCAAAATGATCACAAGACATAGGGATACAACCTAGTGTTTTCACTTAATACCCAAAACCTATTGATTTGCCCAAATCGTATGTTTTATAGACTAATCCGATTCTAAACTAGGGCCAAGTTTTAGGTTTTAGGGTTTCTTGGATTTATTTTGGGTATAATTGAGATGAAATGATGAAATGATGATTGAATATGATTGATAATGTTGTAATTTAAGTTATTACAACTTATTTGAGGGTTGGTTTGGGTTTATAGGGTCACGGTTTAGTATTTTGCTCGGGTTAGGGTTTCTGACTTTTGAATTAGAGTTTTGAGTGTAATAATGTGTATGAAAGCTTATGAATAGAATAATTAGGGTTTAAACAATGTATATTGAGTGTATTAGCTTGTACAAAAGTGGTAGTGAAGAAACTAGAATGAAAACGGAGGTAAAACGGCTATTTTGGAGATCATGCTTTATGATTTGTACATTATGCTTTGTAAGACTTGTACCTTATTTTGGAGGGAAAGTATATTCAAATGAGATGTTATATGACTTGTATATATGCTTTAGTAGCTTGTACATTTGATTTAGATATTAACCTTTCATGGAATTAGGGTTTAGAGGCAAACGATAATGGTTTAAAGCCCGTTTTGATATAACGTTGCGAATGGTACATTATAGGAATAATGTACTTTGTAATAATGATATTAGGATATTGACTTGACATATTATAATGTTTGATTGACATATATGAAGATAGGATGGCATAGGTAGGTTGTGTGATCTCGTCTACTTTAGTTATGCAAGTTACATTGCATATTGAGATATTGGCAATGCAAGTAATGTAATAAAGCGAAAAATTTCCTCGTACAATTGTGATAATAGTAAAATAAGTTGATTTTGCATTTGATGAAAATTCATGGGTTGTTATATAAGGAAACCCTAATGGGCTTTACAAAACGCGTATAAAGATCATGCATATTCTTTCCTAAGATATCTCATGCATATCTCATAAACGGTACTAACTATTTTATACTAACGGTACTAACTATCTGATCAGTACTAACATTTTGTACTATTAGTACAAATTACAACTAGCGGTACTAACTAATATAACTAATGGTACTAAGTCAGGAATGCATAATTCCCAACAATCCTCCCCTAAACATGATTGTTGAACTTGTTTAACTTCATGTTTCTTTAGTGTAAACATCTTGTAGACCAGGAGGATGTATCCAAACACTCTGTCAAATCTTGATTTGATATTTGATAATTTTGACATCTTCAGCTATCCATTTTTATTAGCAACATATCTTCTCAGCAACATAGCAACATCCAACTAAGTTGGCTTTGTAGTTTTTGGCAAACTACCAGCCATTAACGGATTTGATATTCCTTTACCAGTAGCCGTTTGCTCTGGGATAGCCAATTCTTCATTGTAAACAACAAGGTGAATTGATAACTGTTATCCCACTAGTTTAATCCATTACACAACTATAATCTTTACCAATATGCTAGAAAATAATAAGAAAACTTAGAGAGAGAAAGTAGAGAGAGAAACAAAGATGGAAGCTTAGATAGATAATGGTGAGTTACAAAAGATAGAAA
>BQNB010105558.1:0-20047 GCA_026074375.1 Tanacetum coccineum
TGGGAGGTGGAGAGGTCAATGGTGGTTGAGTTGTTTTTGGAGTGTTCAAAAGATGACCCGAAGAGAATCCTGGTGAAGTCACAGGGGAGGTTGGTGGTGACTCAATGGGAGTAGAAGGTGGAGCCGGTTGGTAGTCGATAGGAGGACAGAGAGGTGATGATAAGGTGGAGAAGTAGGAGGAGTGTTGACAAAACAACAAGCGCGAACACTTATTCGGACGGTCCTTTTGAATGCATTGGTATTCTTCTTATCATTGTTGGATTTTGGCATGGTTAGAATTAGTAAAAAGCTGGAAATATGAGATGAAGGAGTGTTTAGACAAGATGACTATTTATAGAACTCATCTTAGGACATTAAATGCTTTATCTTATATATTAGGCAAAATCCAATGATTATATTTTGTGTTAAACTCTTAAAAGTCATCCTTTGTAGCTATTAGCGTGAAATAGGTGGAAAATGGAGGGAAAAATGGAATTTGAAGTTTAAAATTTGTTATGAATACCCTTCTGACCAGCCAGTTTCGGCGGTACCATCACAGAATGGTATCGTCCTTCGTTAACAAAAGGTACCGAAGGTCTGTTGGATGCAGAAAAGGAGAGAAATTAGAGAAGGTGAAGGCAATGCAAATAATAGTTTAGCTAGATTTCTAGTGTATGTCTATATGTAAACAATGTGGAGGTGCGGTTATCTCGACTCAAAAGGAAAATATACTAATGAGATAACCGAAAATCTCCTTAATTTAATATTGCTACGATTGAATATACCTAAAAATACATATTGATTATGTATTCCTTTAGCATTCAAGAGGCATATGTCGTGATGCATGAGTAAAAATGTTTATTTTGTATTAATCAATGCGTGTCCTAGTTGTGAGAAGTATTTTGAAGAAAATTTCTCTTTTGGGTTTTGAATGAAACAAGGAAAACCTTTTAATAATGTAAATGCATACATAATAGTACATATGGATACATATAGTGGCGTGATGAAAAATTTCCTGAAAGTTTTATTGAGTGCAAAAATAGAATCCTAGACTAAACCCTCATCAAGCGAAGGCTCTGACATGCGATAATTAGGACTGAGAGACAACCAACAAAGTTCTAGAACTGACCATCTGACGCAAGTTACAGATGAAGATGAACCAATATTGGAAGACTCCTTTGATGATCTTCAATCCATGCATGAGGATGAAATGATGTACATATCAGACACGAAGATAGAACTGGAAGTTGATATGGTAATTGATTAGTTGACCAAAGAGGATAAGCAAGATGAAAAAGTTAACACTCTAACTGGGTATCCTCCCTCGTCTTCTTCATAGCCTAAATATGTCCAGAGTCCTCTTGCCAAAGAACCAACATATGTTCTACCTAATGTTCAAACCTAGTTGCTTAGAATATATGGTTATCAATGAATCAACCTCAAGCACCAATCCTACCAAATGTCCAAACTCCAAATACTGGCTGAATTTAAGCATCATCATCATCAACAACAACAACATGCTAATACCAAAAAGGAATATGAAGTCATCCAAACGTCTTCTAATACTAAAACCTTGTCTTCTGTGGACTTCTTATCAGCTAACATCAACAATATGACCTAAATATTTGATGATATGTCTTACCACATGTACACATCTATTCTGAAATTAATTGCTTATGCCCTAAGATCCAAGATGATTTCGAAGGCATTAGAAACCAATGGGTAGAGATATTCAAATCATATGTTTCAATCTTTACAAGTATCAAGCTGATAAAAAGACAAAACTTGAATCTTTGCTAACAAACCATGAGGATCACCGATGGAATGACACTTCATCAAAAAATGAAAACCGTCAACACCCTCCTCCTTAAGCTCATCAACTTTCTTGAGGCAAGTATCAAAAGTCTACCACACTTTTTGAAGAGCTTATCATGGCACCAACAACCCTTGAGAGTCTTCACACCAAACTAGACATCAACTCAGCTGCCCTAAAGACACTCATTAAGAAACTACAAGATACTCCATCCATTCTAGTAGCAACTCTTCCCATTGTTTCTACTAAGGGGAGAAGGAAATTAGAATCTTAAGTCTAAAGTAAAAGATGACTCACCTTTCATTGATGTTACCCCTAACACAACAAAACCCTCTTTAACAACTAAAGCGGAGCATCAAATTTCGTATTTTTCAAACAACCTGAACCAACATTTAAAAATATGAAATTTAACATTCTTATGCCTACTCCCATCAGCTTTATCCATCCATGTAAGCATTTTGAAAAGTTTGTTAAATAACTTTTTTGCTCAAACCAATCTAATGATCTACAACAAACACAACATCAATCCCTTACAAGAAGTCCATCTCCAAGCAACACTGACAAAGCAAAACGGATTGCAACTTATGATACTTCAATGAAGGATTTAATTCCTTACATAGATTAGAGTGGGTTTTGATGTGTTTTTTACAAGCTTTAAATTTATAATACTAGAAATACCGATTTAGACAAAAAACACAACAGTCGGGCAAGTATACCCTATCGAGTGTAATATAGTATTAGGTAAGTCCAGGTCGATCCACGAGATTCTATATCAAGTAACAAAGCCAATTGATTGTTACGGATCGAATAGCCAAAACGTCTGTATAAAGCAAGTAAGAAACAAGACATGATCAACATAACATAATACATAAAGATAGAGCAATACTTTATATAAACACAACATACAAGTCATATATGACAGGTAATTATAATAATAAGCATATCTACCAATGATAACATAGAATCCTTTGGGCCTATATACTACATCATCACGAGTGCATTAGGAATGGTTTATATCAAATATGCATACATATGAATTCCTCCCAACCTGGTCGGTCAACATAAGGGAGGATCTTAAACATTATTCTACTTAGGTTGATTATCAATTTACCACACAATTCTCACAAGTATGATATTGACACGCCATAGACAAACGGTTCAAAATACATCAAGATAATAACCAAGTTGCCAAATGGTGTATTTGGTAACGGGTTAATATAGTAAAGGAATTAGAGATTTGGTGTGAATCGTCTAACCCTTGTGGTATAATGTATTTAGGTTATGGAAATATGGTGTTTGGGTCTGGAAATAGTGGTAAAATAGTGGTGGATCGTGGTGGTTATAGTGGTGGTATGGTAGTGTAAAGCGGTGTTTGGATCATTAGATCCAAAGATCCTCATCACTCCTTCCTCATCTCCAATGATGATATTGATAATGTGTGTAAGATAATGATGGTATATGATTTCTCTTGGCAAAAATGAGGTATTTATAACCTTTTCCAACACTTAAGGACTAATATGATCGGTTTTGGAGTTAATGGGGAGCTTAAATAATGAGTTGGGATGTTACAGACGCGAAACCGCCGTACTTTATTATTTGTGCGTCGTACTTCGTGACAGGAAAAAGTGTGCCGCACTTGTTTGTAAAACCGGTGTACTTAACCCTAGTTTCGGCTCTTCGACCAAAAATCAAAGTTGTAGATAATTCTTTCTTGGTCCCGTGGCCGACTGAATTAACTCAATCCGAGTTCGTATGCTCAAGTTATGGCCAAAACAGTGGACATGTGTCAGGAGATCTTTAACTTGAGTTCTTTCTTCGTTTAAGCTTCGTATCTTTGTGTTTCCTTCTATTTCCTTCCACGACATGTCACATGAACCTACAATAGAAAATATAATATATTAAGTATTAAAAGTTCTTATAATGAACCAACAAATATACATAAAAGAATAGATAACGCATATAGAAATATGTATATAATGAGCTTTATCAGGTCTACTCAGCTTCCTCCTAAAGTACCATTGTACATTGACAAGGGAAAACCAATTTTCCATTCATTAGAGGAAGTTTGGAAAATGCTCTAAGAGTAAAAGAGGGTGGCTGACAAGAAAGCAACTAAGGATGCTCATGCCAAGGCTATAGAAAATCTAAAGCTTTCTCAAGTAGATGCACATCAGAAGAAGTTGATTAATGAAACACTCTTTTCCCGACTCGGGATTTTTTTTTACCTAAAGGCCCTTTAACCAGAGGTTGGGGAAAACGAAACCTATTTTACCGGAGATTAGGAAAATCCAATCGGTGGTTAAACCCCTTTGGCCTGCACAACTACATTTTTCGAAAAACATATTTTCAAGACTCGATAATTCACAAAACTTATTGATATCTTCTAAACATCATATAATTATTAGTCATATATAAAATTGGCATAAAATATGTGCGGAAGCTAACTTTACTAAAAATACAAGTGTTATGCCAAACACTCTTTTATACACTTCAAAGCAACATTTGTACATAACTCTCTTGCAAGGCTATAAAATCTACAAGGTGACCTTTAGACATATCAGACACTCAAAAGATTACACTACACAACTACTATAACTCGACCAAACACTTGGGGGCCAACTTGCTTCAAGCATGGCTATTATTCTACTCGCCAACATAATCAATAAGTACTTTCAATCTAAGCTTCACATTCGAAGGCCTTAGCTCATGATCTTAGCTAATTCACATTCACTTACATAAACGTTAAACTTTAAACGTAACTTAATAAGTAATAGGCTATAACAGGTTATTATACATCATTTAATCATACTTGCATCATATACTTTCAATATTATACCATATGACTAAATTGCACCATCACTTTCATAATGGCACTTTAACAATTCATTCATCATTACCACATATATCATGACATGTCATAACCAATATAAAACTAGGTCAATTCCTTACCTTAGCTAGTTATATCTAACTATCCTATATTAGCATTAGTCCAAGACTCCTAAATCAAGCTTCCTATATGCTTAACACATCCCTCATCATAATACAATATGATAAAATCAATATAACATCAAGTTATGAATAAATTGCTAACCTTGATTCCATGGCTAATCTATCAAGAACACCAACAACAAGGTTACTTGATACCTAAACAAAAATCATTATAAACACTTAACATGTATCAAATGCATAACAATAAAAAGGTCCAACCCTACACGTTAACGTGCCCCAACTTGCTCTTAACATTCATATAATCATTATCATGGTCATATATGAAAATTCCTAAAATCACCAATTTAGCCAACACCATATAAAAGGACTTAAACCTCTATTACCAATATTTCATTACTTTGGTTCAAAACCCTTTTTACCAAAAACCCCAAAATTCAATTGCTTGAACCCTAACTTAATATTCCAATTAAATTAAGGATTAAGCTTATTTACTTGTGAGGAAACATAAAGACCAATTTCATGAATTGCAACATCAATTACACACCATTCATCACTAGAAAGTCTCTTGTTCTTTCCCTCTTCTTGTTTCTCATGTCACAGCATAACCCATAAAAATGAGGAATTTTATGGAATATATTAGTTATAGAAAATCCGGTACACCTATCCCCAATTCTAATGACCCAGCCCATATACAATGGGTTTACAGACTTCTAATCTAAAATACATAATACATACATAGACTTTCTTAACATGACAAATAACTAACAAAGATTTGTGGATTAACTTTCCAACATGGCATATTTAGTCCCTCGAGTCTCACCATTAAGATTTTGGCCACACAACATTTTCTATAACCATTGTCCATTTACTTAAACATTTGACTTTAGATTTATATCGTATGCGTTCAAAATTTTTTTAATAATCCACAACCGAATTTGCAACGTATTTGGGTCGCAAGATGCGACATGCATCGAAGGAAAAACAAAGAACTTTGAGATCAGAAAGTGCACAACAACCTTCGACAAGATATTATGAAGCATCAATGAACCTTAATCACTAAGTTGTATTTTTTTCAATTTTGTATTTTTAAAAGATAATTATTTTTAATTTAATGAAATTTATTCTTTTATTTGAATAAATGAAAAAGAAATGTGGTGACCGGGAATGTATTATAACTTAAGTAATGAGTGAGAGTGTTTGTTCTTAAATTATAAATTTTATAACTCATATTAAAACTTATGCTCTAAAGTGTGCATGGTATGTCATACACGTGAAACGTTTGCGACCGAATATTACTTGACAAATTTTAATGCTCAAAATACACGGTGATATGCTGTCTTGATATATAAGCGTCCTTATATATTTCTTCGCTAGCTTAAGAAGATGATAATTAAGATAAGCGTCCTTATATGCTCAAAATACACGGTGATATACTGTCTTGATATATGCTCAAAATACCACATTTCGTTTAACAAACATCGGTTAGATACTTAGATCACATGATTCCCAGTCAACGTGCTTTTAGGCTTTTAGCAACCAGCGAAGTGCAAAGCAATAATGTAAACTTGACAGTTTAACGCAATGCTGACTTAATTGGTTTTAAGATATTCAGAACTGATTTTTATATTGTTAAATCAACAATGCCTTAGACTACAAACATTGCATCATAATCCAAATGTAGATACGCATCTCTGCATCGTACTTGATACAAGGACTAATAATGCACGATATAATTTATATAATATATGGTACTGAACATATATTATTAATATCGAGATATATTCCTTATCAATGTGGTATTATTTCACAAACTAATTTTAAAAAAAATACTGTTAAAAGCGGCATGACAGTTATGGTTTTGCATTAATCTTTTTTAAATACTAAAAGAATCTTAGATTGGTAATTTCGGACAAGTACATCATGCATCATGACCATAGTAACTAGACAAATAAGCGACATATACATCTAATCAATAGTGTTTTTTTATTTTACTATCGAAAATTCGTATCAATTAGATAGATTTTCTCTGTTTACTTGTTCACTAATCGTGGAATATGTGAGTCATTGGTAACATTTGATTTAGAAAGTGTTAATTTCTTCCTAAATTGCATTTTATCACAAAAGAAAATTGCTTTCTTTAAACAAGAAAATAGCACTTTGTGAGCAATAGTAGTAGTCTTCAAAACGATTCATAATTACTATCAGGCCGTCTTTGAGGTTGTGCGGGGTGGGCGACCGCACAGGGACTCAAAAATTTAAGGGGCCTCAAAATTTATCCCTTAACAGTACGTTAAACGTTTAGATAACTAAATTACATTATATCTTATAAATAATGACATTTTATTTATAACATTTTTCTCAAAATGTCTTATTATGTAATTTCGCACAGAGCTCTCAAATTTTTTAGAAATTTAAAGACAACCCTGATTACTATCGTCGTCTTTAAACAAAGTGAGACTCTACGGGCAATTATATGGGTGTGTTTGTTGAAACTAGCGGTAGCAGTTAGCAGTAGCAGTTAACAGTAAGCAGTTAGCATTAGCAGGATCAGTTTAATTTATAAAAGTGTTTGGTAGAATAGCTGTAAGTATAATTTTAATGTGTAAAATGACATAACGCTAAATGCTAAATGCTCATTCAAAGAGCATTGAGCAATTAGCGTTTTTATAATTTTGTAAATGCTAAATAATTTCTTCCAAACGAGCTTTATAATAATAATACCAAATGCTAAACGCTAATTGCTCAAAAATACTCTTAAAAGCTGTCTTCCAAACATACCCTATATCTGACTTTACAGTGAACTTTAAGTCTAAACATGATATCTTACAATGTACATTTCGCCAAATCATTCCCTAAGTATAATTTTTCTTTAACCAGTTTTGCTAGCCCACGTACAGCTACCTGCCCTACCTTATTCACATTTTAATGACATTAACATATCATACCCTTTATGTTTATAGAGTGTAAAGTAGGTGATATAATGTTCTAATCCATTCTTTTAGTCAGATACTTAAATACGAGTAAGGTTCTTAGTTTATTATGTAGATTTTGCTAGGTAAATTCCTAAATAGTAAGGTGTGCAGGGGGGCCTTTACAAAATAACTGCGGTTTTTCAAACATGGACCACCATGGATGTATATATAGCACAAGCATAAGCATATATTATTTCTAAAGCCGCTATTTTAGACTTGCTAACATTGTTATGTGGGGACTAAAGATCTCTAAAGAACCTTTCTGATGTATATATACCACTGATTTATAAACGTTTTGAACATCATGGATTCTGAATGCTAGATGAAAAGTACCTTTTCATTTCCTATATATAGAAACAATTGTAAAGACGAAATTTATGTATGACAGATTTGATATTATAGAAAGATTTATTATTTGGTATATTTTGATTCGAGCACTTATTCTATTTCGATCCAAGAACAAGGATTAAATCCAACAATTGGCATCAGAGCAAGGTTTAGAATAAACCGAAAAATTATCATATACCAAGTCTTTTGAATTTTGGTTTGTTTTGAATCACAGAAACCGCAAGAATTTTTCGACAACCAGGAGGATTCAAACCAACCACAACGAATCATGCTATACGAAGTAATATCGAAGGGGCAAATCAGATCAATACGGAACAATCTAACCTGATTTGATCAAGGATCACACGCTGTAATCGTTTCAATATAATCGGATTCGTTTAATAGCAAGAGGAGCCCAAATCCGCCAAGATCCCTATTAAACGAGACCTCGCAAGATAACTAGGGAAATCGAAGACAGATAGAAGCAAGCATCTCGCAAGAAGAAGGCTTGAACAAACCATCTATTTTGATCAGGGGATTAACCACCAAAGAGAGAAAGAGAGTTTTTATATCTCACAAAAAAGAGATAGATATCTCCAGGGAAAAAAAAAGAAAGGAGGGCTGATTGTAAAAAGAAAAGAGGCGTGGCAAGGAAGATACGGGACTAAAGGGGTCTTATTCATTAACCCCATCAGTTTTTAAAAAACAGAATCCTTCAACCTTTTATTTTTTATTTCTTTTACAGATATACCCCTTTAATTTGTTTAGAAAATTTACTTTAAACTATAAGTTAGTAACTCTTTTTTCTAAACAATTCTTTTTAAGCAAGACATAAAAAGTTTTTTATCAAAAGAAAAAAATACTTTTACTTTTTAATAGCAAGAAAAAAACTCGAACCTTCGTGGTTCATTAGAAAGATTTTTGGGTAGTAGCCCAAAAATAAAATTGGAATAACTGGCTCGTAGCCTAAACAGCATTTTTTTTGGGTAGTAGCCCAAATAAAACTAGGTCGTAGCCTAGACAGAAAGATTTTTTGGGTAGGAGCCCAAACAAAATTAGGTCGTAGCCTAAACACAAGATTTTTTTGGGTAGTAGCCCAAAATAAAACTAGGTCGTAGCTAGACATTAAGATGATTGGTGTTATGTAGCCCAAAGAAAACTAGGTCGTAGCATAGAGGCATGACTTACTGGGTTTTGTACCCAAACAAAAAACAAACAATAAACTAGGTAGTAGCCTAGAAGATTATCGTGGTAGTAGCCCAAACAACAATAAGCAAGAAAAATCGAAACCATCTTGGTTTGATTTATAGAAATAAGCAAGCATGACAAAGGATGACACAGTCCAACAGCGCGGGAAGTTCGAGAATGGAATTGTTTCTCTACAATGTCAAAGTTGCGAAACAAACTACACAAACTTGGGCATTTATGATGGAAACAATAATGAGGCAATATGGCATTTGGGATCGATAGTTGCAAAGATGGAAGTAACAACGGATGAGAAGAAACAAAAAACAACAAAGGCAATAATTTTCCAGAACTGCACAAGATGTCTTAATGCATGTCGACAATACTCAACCGCAACGGAAGTAAGGACTCGATCAAAGTTCAAAACCTTGGGAGCGATCTCGTTCAAAAGGCACGACTGCAACTTTATGGATTGTGATCTAGGAGATGCTCTCAAATTAAACCAACCGAGAAAGTAAGCGATTTTGGAGGAAGTATTAAGTAGTATAAGGCCACCAAATTTAGAGGGACCTTGGATGAGAAATTTGGAGAAGACAAAATTCTTGTAAGGTAAAACTACTTAACTCTGCCCCAAAGAAATTCTTACCGATCGTGGCAACCATAGAACAATATCAAGACCTAGACGAAATGTCATTTGAAGAAGCCATTGGAAAGACTAACAGCTTATGAAGAACGAATAAAGAGTCAAGACACGCTAGAGGCAAATGATCAAGACAAGCTTCTCATGACAAGCTCAAACAACAAGAACTATGGAAAATGGCGAAGTAAAGGCTTCAACAAAGAAAGCAAGGAAAGCATGAATAGATGTCAAGATATCCAATGACGGAGAGCAAGTACGAGTCAAGGAACTCAAGATAAAAGCAAGATCAGGTGTTATGAATGTGGAGAGCATGGACACTTCGCGAAACAATGCACGAGGTGGAAAAACAACAAATACAAGCAAGAAGAAACTCATCTCACCTATGACACTGATACGGAACCTAAAATGCTTTGTAAGACAATGACGATCGTTTGTGTTTAAGGGGGAGGGGGAAAAGGGTGGGAGAATATTGGTGTCAAACCCAAAATTACCGGTAATCCCAAAACTAAATGGGTCATAAAGGGGGAAAAATCCCAAAACCAACTGGTCTTTGAAGTTATAACCGCCAAAAAGGCAGAGAGTTATCACGAAAAGAACAACTTTTACTGAACCGACATAACATTAGAAGACCTTTTCATTTCTATATATAGAAACAATTGTAAAGACGAAATTTATGTATGACAGATTTGATATTATAGAAAGATTCATTATTTGGTATATTTTGATTCGAGCACTTATTCTATTTCGATCCAAGAACAAGGATTAAATCCAACAACAAGCATAAGCATATATTATTTCTAAAGCCGCTATTTTAGACTTGCTAACATTGTTATGTGGGGACTAAAGATCTCTAAAGAACCTTTCTGATGTATATATACCACTGATTTATAAACGTTTTGAACATCATGGATTCTGAATGCTAGATGAAAGGCGTAAGTGATGACGATTATATATGTACCAACAAAATGTGGTTATTTCAAATCCTAAACAGCAACTACTTTTTTTCGTCTTCCAAAAATAACTTGCTAGGGCATGTACCGTCAAATGCAGTGCAGTTAAAACTTAAAACATAAAAATTGCGTGTTCATAATAAGATCTTGAAATCCCATCTTGAATGGCGATTCCGACCACATTCATGACATGTTTTGTAAAGAGATATAGTAGGTAGTTGGTTGCAATAAAGAAATAAAGAGATGTAACATGATTTTAGTCTAAATGGTACATAAGATATGAGACCAAAATTAAAGAATGAAAGGGTCAAGAGACCATAGAAGAAGCCACGTCTCCATGGCTTGAATGGCCTTTCTAACTTTCTTCACCAAATCAATATGCATATGCAGTCTTCTGACCCCACATGCATGCGTGCCCCTACACCATATATATCAGTAACATGATTCATCATAAATTATGTCAACATGTACGATTTCATTTTTTACTCTTCTCTATATCCTTATGTTCTCAATGCAATTATAAACACCGTGAAAAATTATACTTGGAAATTTGTTTGATATGGAAGAGAGTAAGTGCGAGTGCACATGTCATTCTGTTAAACCGCAAGGACTTTTTTTTAAAGGGTTTTTCTAGTAGATGTATTACAGAGTAATTTAAAAAACGATTCAATATAAAGAATGTGGGTAAATTTTACACCACAGCCCGTTATATAGGCACAAAATGAACATAACAAACACAACTACTTTAAAAGAGAATACTACTATAACTATATTCCAACTGACTCAACAAAGATAATACATAATCTATTTATTCTTCCGACCATGGACCGTGATATCAAAATTATCACAAATAGCCTTGAAGGTGTTCAGACATATCATGACTTTCATAAGAATCGTCGTCATACGGGTCGTAGTCATCATCAGTATTGTTTCCCTCCATTGTTCCAACAGGCTATTAGTACCATAACCATTTTCACTTCCACCTTTTAAACTCGTTGAAGCCATTAAATTTGCGGTTTTATCAAACACCACTTCCACTTCACTATCACTATCCACATTACCCTTAGAAACAACCTTATATAACGGCTTCCCGTCATCATCCACCAACATAAGTTTCCCATCAAGAATTTGGCGTTCTAATTTATCAATCTTTTCTATAATAGGAGTATTACTAGAACTACCACGCGCCACTTTTAAAGACCCATTCCCAGCCGACTTTAAATTTCTTACATTCGTACCCAAATCATCATCATCTTCAACAGAATTAAGAGCATCAAATGGGTTTGAATTACTTACATTTTGGCTAGACAATTCAGCTTGCTTCTTTTTACAACTAGTGTTGACACAATCTTATTAGTGACAAGTTTGTAAACTTGTTTAGTTGGCTTAAAACCTACCTTTGGACCAACCTTGACACCTCTAGCAGCTTGTCTAAGAGTCTTCAAATTCTTCCCCACATCCGAGACGATCTTGTTAGGACACTCATCTAGAACGTGACCAAAAACCTTGCAACTCGAACACATGAAAGGTTTTCACTCATACTCAACACGAATAGTACACATATATAACCCCTCAAGGATTGTTTTTAGTATTTACTCAAAATAGAAGGACGTAAAGTGTAAGTAGTTTGTTAGACAGTTTATTACCTCTCTTTTGTTTTTAAACAAATTAAATCGTTGTATCATTCATTTTGACTTAATGAAAAATCCCTAACATTAATCTCACATTTCTCTCTCATTTCTGTTAAACATTGTCAAGTTCACATGGTATCATAGCTTTGACAATGGAGTTTTTAACCTAATTGCATTCAATTGATGTGATTCAAGTCAAGATCAAGTGTATTTGATCTCATTTTTCAGGTCTGAGCTATGCAATTCGTTTGTGTTTGTGATCAGTTGTGTTAATTGATATGTGTTACGTGTTCTTGTTCTAATTAAAAAGTTGCCGTACGTTTTGTTAATAGCGTCTTAATCAAGTTCAACTGGTACTAGTGTTGTCGATAACATTGCCTTCATGTTTCAAAATTTGTGGTTCGTGCATCCATTTGATGGTCTAGGCACTTTGTGTGTTCAGGCGAAACTCACTGGATCTTGGAATCAAAGATCTTGGAGAAGGGCTTTTAAAATTGGATTGTCAACTAAGCGCAAATCCAGATTCATTAAAGATACTGTTCCAAAATCACTTACTGATCCTAATTTGGTCGAACAATGAGATACATATAATAATATGATGATTAGTTGGATCACGAGTTCTGTGTGTGAGTCAATTGCTAAATCAATGATGTTTATCGAAACTACTTTTGAAATTTAGCAATAGTTAGAGAAAAGGTTTGCCCTAAGTAACGGATATAGGAAGTATAAACTCAATAAGGACACTTATGATATTGTGCAACAAGGGCAGTCAATTAGTGATTATTACACTAAGATGAAATGTGTTTGGAAGAATTGAATTCCATGAATGAATGGCCTAGAATTGTTAATGTCACTCCCAAGATTTCTACTTTCTTAACTGTTATGCATACTCAATAAGAGGAGCATAGGTTGTTTTAATTCTTAAATAGTTTAGATGATCATTTTAGTGCTCAAAGAAGTCAGTTCCTATTGGGTACTCTTTTACCTAGTGTTAAGACAACTTGTTCTGTTAGGATCATGAAAAGTATCGGTCACTTCTATTATATCGTTTGATTGCTCGTAAAGTAATATTTAGAAATTAGATAGGCTAGCTTAGAAAAAGCCCATGGAAAGCCCATGAACTTAGTCCATAGGCCGACTCCTATCAAGTGTATAAATACCCTCTCCACACATGAAGAGGGTGTTGGTTGGTTGTTTCTTTTCTTATAATCTAAGTGTATATTTTCTTGTTTACTTTCTCTCACTAGAAGCTTCCTCCCAACCTCTTTCTCTCTCTAGATTTCTTTATAGTTAATTGGTGTTATTGATTACATAAGTTTTCTACAATTGGTATCAAGAGCCATGGAGTTATTTTGCTTAGTTTTTGTGTTTGTTTCGTGTTTTGTTTTTTTTAACCGTACCTTTACTTCTTTTTCTTCTTGTTTTCGACGCTATATTGTACACTAAAAGATCATTTACATAGGTAAATCTGATCCAGTATCCTTGGATATAGGTGTACAAGCTTAGAATCAAAGAAAACAATAAATTTTTGTGCATTTTGTGTTCAAAAAGCTTGATAAAGTACAAATCTTGATTTTAAATTTTTTGGCTTAAAAACTATAAAGTTTGCATTTTTAAGGTACCTATAGGCTTAGTAATAATAGTTGTAAATGAAATTTTAGAAAAAAACGATCAAAGGTGAGTCTTTTTATGTTTTGAAAATTTTGAGTTTCGGACTTGTAGAAGGCGAGTTAGCAATTGAAGGTGAAGGCGAGTTAACAAGGTTTCTTTGCAAGGCAAGTTAACAAGGTTTCTTAGCAAGGCGATTTAGCAAGGTCCTAGTACAAGGCGATTTATCAGATTTTCTTTGCAAGGCGATTTAACAAGATTTCTTTGCAAGGCGATTAAATAAGCATTCAGTACAAGGCGATTTATCAACCTTCAGTGCAAGGAGAATTAGCAATTCCAGGGCAAAAACAGTTTTCCAAGCTAAGGCGAATTAACAACTACCTTCACAAGGCGAATTAGCAACTTTCTTAGTACAAGGCGAATTAACAACGTTCCTTTGAAAGGCGATTTAACAACTTCCCTTTACAAGGTGATTTAACACATTCAAAAGGAAAATTAATTCACTTGAACTAAAGTTAAAAATCCAACAATTTGCTAAAAGTACTTTACGGTTTATCTCTGTGATTAGTAAAAAATCCTGTGAAACATTCACTTGTCTTCCACGATTTTTATCACGAGTTGTATATCTCGTATAGTTTCAAGACTTTTACAATCAATCAAAAGACTACTCACTAAAACACATTTATTTATTATCACCGTTTTTCGATATACAATGTAATCTTTTATAAACATCAAAGTAAACAATGATGCCTTGCTGAATACATGATACTTTCTGGTGCTGACAATCGTCTACCAATGTTGGACAAAGACCTGTATGATTCTTGGAAAAGTAGAATGGAACTATACATGCAAAACAGAGAGCACAGAAGAATGATAAGTGAATTAGTTGAACGTGGTTCACTCATTTGGCCTACGATTGAAGAAAATGGGAGACCAGGAAAAGAAATTGTGTTAAATTGTTCTGCTTACAGTGAAACTTTACAGATCATTGTGACTTGAAGGCAATTTTAATATCATTCTTCATGGTCTACCCAACTAAATCTATTCACTTGTCAATCGTCACAGAGTTGCCAAGGATCTATGGGAAAAAGTTTAACTTCTTATGCAAGGTACCTCGTTGACAAAGCAAGAAAGGGAGTGTAAACTGTATGATGCATTTGATAAGTTTGCTCACAATAAGGGGGAATCAATCCATGAGTATTACTTGAGATTCACCAAACATATCAATGGCATGAACATTTACAACATGAAAATGGAGCAATTTCAAGTTAATACTAAGTTCTTAAACAGTCTTCCACCTGAATGGAGTAAGTTTGTGACATATGTCAAGCTTGTAAAAGATTTGCATACTACCAACTTTGATCAGCTTTATGCATATATAGAACAACACGAACTCCATGCAAATGAAGTCCGTCTTATGCGTTAACACAATCAAGACCCACTTGCACTAGTTGCGAATCATCAAATGACACCACCTCACTTCAACACTTATCAGTCTTCATACAACAATCCTTAGTTTCAACAAAAGTTTTCACCATCTCAGTCTCATCAATATGGATCAACTCATCCCCCACAACATTTCTCAAATACTTATCTATCCACACCACATGCAATGACTTATCCATCAGCACCGTATCCACATGCATACTCATCAATTGTTCATCAAGAAGCCTGTTCACAACCACAATCTGTTCCTCAAATTGAATATACTGTCTTTATAGTTAATCAACAGACACACCTTGCTGAATTTCCTCAAATAGACTCCGGTCTAGCAGTTCTTGTGTTTAAGCAAGGAGATGACCATATTGATGCCATCAACAAAATGATGTCATTTCTGTCTACTGTCGTCACATCTCGTTTCCCATCTACCAACAATCAGCTAAGAAGCTCATCCAACCCAAGACAACAAGCAACTATTCATGATTGAAGAGTGACTGTTCAACCACTTCACGGGAGACAAAATTCTTATGCTGCTGGTGCTTCAGGAACAAGAGCTAGTACTTCAGGAACAGGAGGGAATTATTCAAGTCAACAAAGGATTATGAAGTGTTTTAACTGACAAGGGGAAGGTCATATGGCAAGATAGTGTCCAAAGCCAAAGAGGAAAAGGGATGCTACGTGGTTCAGGGAAAAAGTTCTTTTGGTCGAAGCTCAAGGAAATGGTAAAGTTCTCACTGAGGAAGAATTGGAATTCTTGGCAGATCCTGGTATTGTAGAAGGTCCAGTTACATAGTCGGTCATCACACACAATGCAGCTTATCAAGCAGATGATTTGGATGTATATGATTCTGACTGTGATGAGCTCTTTACAGCCAAAGCAGTTCTTTTGGCCAATTTGTCTAGTTACGGATCAGATGTTCTCTCCGAGGTACCAATCTTTGACAACACTCATAATGATATGCTAAATCAAAGTGTGCAAGAGATGCTGTATTATGAACCTTCTCATTTTGTGGAACATTCAAAGAATGAGATACATAGTGGTATTATTATCATTCTGTACTCTCAGTATCTGATTGAATCACAAACTGCAGCTGTTCAGGATACAAATTCCTCTGCACAACAAGATGCCTTGATATTATCTGTGTTTGAACAACTGTCAAATCAAGTAACTAACTGTAACAAGATCAATAATGACAATATAATTGCCAATGAAACCTTATATGGGGATGAGTTGAAAGATATAAAGAACGGTCAAAATTTTTAGAGAAGACAAAACTGTGGCGGATTTAGGTAAGTCGAGAATAGCTTTATTACTAGTCTAATATTAATTTGGGAGGATTAATGCAACAGTTTGCGGATTTTAAAAAAGAAATAAACAATCCCTTAACAAACTCTTTCTGAACAAATCAAAGGAAAGGAATTGTTAACAATAACATTATTAATGGTTTTAAAAAACGATACATAACAAGAAAAGAAGATAGAATATTGATACAGAAATTGCTTTGGAAAAGAAAGTTAAAGAACTGGATAACATTGTTTGTAAAATGGGTCAATCCGCGCAAACTATGCATATGCTCACGAAACCACAAGTTTTCTATGATAACAACCTGAAACAAGCTCTCGATTTTCAAAATCCTTTCTATCTTAAGAAAGCTCAGCAGATTAAGCCAATGATGTATGATGGTAATGTTATTACTAAGGAAACCAATGTGATTTCAATTGTTGATTCTAAAGAGACTTTGATGCTTGAAGAAAAGAGTCGATCCAAAATGTTTTTAAAACAAAGTGATCCAATGGTTTTAGAAAATAAAGTTAAACCAATTAATTATGATGAGTTAAATCGATTGTTTGAAGATTTTGGTAAATGTTTTGTCCTACAACGAGAACTATCTGATGAACAAGCTTTACACCCTAGTATTGACCAATCTGCTTCTTCGCTTGTCAAAATTGAGGCTCCTCAGGAACTTCCTAAGGTAAGCCTGGTTAATACAAGCCTTAAAAAGCTTAAATACCATCTTAGCCAATTTGACAATTTGGTGAAAAAGCAAATCACGCCTAATGCTTTAACAGAAGGGGAATGGGGGTTTGAACGCACCAAAGCTATTTTTCAAATGAAATAATAACATTTTTAAAGACTTTAAAAGACATATTTAATGTTTTTGATAAAGATATTTTAAACGAGGTAACAGAAGTTCAAACAGATTTTAACCAGATGGAAGTTGCTGTTCAACGGTATCATGTAGACAAACAATGTTTTGAAATTCAAAAGAAACAATTTTTGATTGAAAATGATCGACTCTTGGATCCAATCATTTCGATCATTTCTCAAGATATTGTGAATGTTGTTGTGAATTCTTCTGTGGATGTGAATACTTCTGTGAAAGTGAATTCTTTTGTTATCATGAATGGTTCTATGAATTATATGGAAATGTGCAACAAGTGTCTGGAACTTGAAGCTGAGCTTATCAAACAACACAACATGGTTGAAAAAGATGAATATAATAGACTTTCAAAAATATTTTCTAAACTTGAACAACAATGTATCTCTCTTGAAATTGCAATGCAACTCAATAAAGAAAATTTTCAAAATACTAACACATCTGTGAACCAAACTAAACCTTTATTTGATCAATTGTTTGAATTAAACAATTTGAAAGCTGAGCTTCAAGCAAAAGACACGACAATCAAGAAGTTGAAAGCACACATTAAGCGTATCAATGAAACTTCTACCAGTGAATGTGTGAAAAAGGACTTTGATGAAATTGAGACTATAAATATTGAATTGGAACATAGGGTGACAAGACTAATTGTTGAAAATGAGCATTTAAAACAAACGTATAAACAACTTTATGGTTTAATTAAACCATCACGTGTTTGTGCTAAAGAACAAATAGAATCTTTGGTTAATCAAGTAAATCAAAAGTTTATTGAAATTTCTGATTTAAATGCTCAACTCCAAGAAAAAGTGTTTGCCATAACAGCATTAAAAATGATCTTAGAAAAGTAAAAGGGAAGGACATAGTTGCTAATGCTGCCCAGATGTCGAATGCTGCCACTATTGCTCCATAAATGTATAAGCTTGACCCAGTAATTTTGGCACCTAAGGTTAAGAATAATAGGGAAGCTCATGAATACTATCTTAAGCATACTATTGAACAAATTGCTATTCTTAAGAAGGTAGCTAAACAAGCTAAATCACGAAACACTTTAGATAGTGCATTGATGTGCGCTAAAACACACATCATTTGTACCCCGGAAAATGCTAATAAATAGACTAAAACACTAAAATATGGATAAATATGTTGCAAATATGTTTGTATTGTGTTTTTATGTCTTACAGGTACAAAGGGTTGAAAACAAAGCAAAAACGGTAATTTTCGGGTGACTTTCGACAACGTTTTTACGATTATCAAGGTTCAAACGAAGTCGTTAATATTCCTCAATCACGCCATTGGAAAGAGCATGAAATTACGAGCCCAACGGTACTGGCCTTTCATATGTGAACCTTTTTATTTTGAACCTTTTTCGCCATTTTAAACCATTTATATTAATAAATTTGACCTGGGCTTATTAAGTATTAAATAAATTGTTTTATGTTAATATAATGAAACCATTGCATAGCGCAGTTGGTTTCTTGTGGTTGCTTAAGACTCTATCATAGAGGTCGTAGGTTCAAAACGCATGAGGGTTTATCCCCTCCACACCACGTCAGCTACCACATCAGCTGACACGTGGCATGCCACGTGCCAGACCCGATTCAGACCCAGCCCAAGACCCGACCTGACCCGGCCCATGACCCGACCTGACCCGGCCCAAGACCCGATCCAGACCCGGCCCAAGACCCGACCTGACCCGGCCCATGACCCGACCTGACCTGGCCCATGACCCGGTTGGCCACCACTGTTGACCAGCGGTTGACCACCGTTGACCGGCGGTCCGGCGGTGGTCCGCCACCATTGACCGGTGGTCTGGTGGTGGTCCGGTGACGGTGCCGGAACAGTAATTACACCACGTGGCACCACTCAGGTGGTGACACGTGGCATTCTAATGATTGGAGTATGAGGCACTGTGCAGGTGTACGAGGTTGTCAGTACGAGGAATGATCCAGAAGCACACGTGGCAGCCTTTCATAGGTGGATCCAGCTGGCGGTTACGAGGTATAATCATTGGCGTATTAATAACGCGTTGGGACGAAATGACAAAAATACCCCCCCCCCCTCCACCTTTGCACTAGAACGCGTCTGAACCTCCTGAAATGATGAAAATGCCCCCAAGCCCACTTTGGGCTATAAAACATCAGACGCAGCAGCTTCATTTGGTGTTAGTTAGTTAGATTTAGGATTTATTTTCAAGTAGAGTAGTATAGATTAGCTTTTTAGTCTAGCTTATTGTAAAAGCTTTTTAGCTTATTCTCAACTTATTGTAATGGCTTATTATAGTTTAATGAAGATGCTTTTTGGTAAAGGTTGATGTTATTTTTAGCTTATTTTTTATGCTTATTTTCTCATCTTTTCTCTTCTTACTTTTTAGCTTATATCCAAATAAGCTTTTGC
>BQNB010105559.1:0-23577 GCA_026074375.1 Tanacetum coccineum
AACAAGATGCAACAACATGCTTACAAGGAATCCTTATCAATTCCCATTTTCTACATGAACATGTCATAGTCACTACATCCAAAACATACTGATCACCATATAAATTTGAGACTTGATACTTATTTCCTCCATTCCATTGCACTTTCATCAAATTAGCATCTTTCTTAATGGATTTCATGATTCTGGTTGTAGTAGGGGTCAAGTACATTTATCAATGACACTTTGTACATTCACTATTCTCTTCATGCAATACTCCCTAATGTACTTTAAAAGTGTAATCACTGGCTTGTCTTACCTCCAACTATTTTACCATTAAATACCTTATAGATTTTGTTGAGCAATAAATCAGATTTGGCTCTACCTAAAATTTATAAATATAAAATCATTAAATGTTATACAAGTCTACCTAATAGTCATAAATATGAAAGCATTAAAAACTGTGTTGGCATTAAGAAAATTAAACTGTTAGTCCCTGAATTTATGTGTTACCTGAAAAATAAGATCTAGCTTAATGTTCTGCTGGTATCTTGTTCAACCATTCATGTGCCTTAGGATTCATATTCTTAAGCTCCAACATACACTTTTCAAACTCCTTAATACTTGTAGTAAATGCAGATCTCTACAACAAATCCTTGTATGCTTGTTCACATCCCTGCTTTATATTTTCATGTATGTGTCGCAAGCAATATTCCTGTTCTGCAGTTAAGAACACATATTTAATGGCTGGAATGATACCCTGCATGAATCAATTCATTAATCAATTATGAATTCATTTAATAAAGTAGTTAAGAATTCAACAAGTGAAGCATAATACTAACCTTTTGTCTATCACTGATGAATGTGAAATTTGAATTGGGATGCAGATCTATGTCATCACCTAAACACTGTAAGAACCAACACTATGAATTCTTACTTTCAACTTCAACCAAGGCATAGGCCAATGGGTAAATTCCATTGTTTGAATCAAGTCCAACAGTTGCCAATACTTGGCATGGAAATGGCCCCTTCATGAAAGCAATATCTAAGCCTAACAGCTCTCTTTTGTAGGCCCTAAAACCTAGTTTTAATGCTCTCAAACACCCTAGTAGGCAAAGAAGGATAAGTATTCTTTTCAACTGCAATCTTGACAGTGATATTAGGGTTTGTAGACTGTAACTCAACAACATAGTCTCCAAGCATAGAATACTACAAAATGTGATCTCCTCTAATCTTTCTTTCAGCTTTAGCTTTAGCTTTGAAAGCTTTGCTAAAAGATATCTGAAGCTCTAAGTCACGTTGGAGCTGGTTTTGAACACCCTGACTTGATCAAATATCTTCTCAGATAAGAATTTGTAAGTGCAGTGTTTGATTTTCCTAGATTGAAGGCATTTGTGTGTATCTTTGTGTGTCCTCACCACCTAATTTATTGTGTGTTCGTCTTTCCCACATACAAGACTTAAGGGCATAGATCCCGTTTATGTGCATATAAAGCAGAAGAACATGCTTGTCTGTCATCATTGGTACATGCATTCTTCTTTTTTTTACTCTTAGTAGTTGGGCCACTTGATCCACTAGACCCAACTTCCATTCCTTAATTTGGGCCAGTTGGTCCAGTACCTTGTGACATGTAAACACAGGCACTTTTCCATCACATCTTGCTCTTACCCTAACACTATCATTCATATACAGCTTTAAATTTCTTTTGCTTTCAATGGAATGCAGGTAGAATCTGTCCTTAGCCTCTTTTGCAGTAGTAAATTTTTACCCAGTGTAAAATGAGTACTTCCATTAACCAATAGCATGTATAACACCTTTTATTTCTCTGCTCAATTCAGCTACCTTTCTCCTCCTGCAATTACTTATTTCATTGTTATTACTAGGGTCACTATAAACACCATCCGCATTGATAACATCTACATCCTCTCCTTCTAAAACATCATTTGGGACTATATTAGCTACACCAATGTTGTCAAAATGAACATCCTTCCTAGTACCAAATAGATGCACATCAACATCAGGCTCTACTATTTCATTTTCTTCATCTACCAAAAAATCATCATCGTCATCTGTACCTGCTTTCATATGCACTATCTATCCATTTAACATCATAGAAGAAGTGTCTATCACTAGGAGCTTATTCATCTTCCCGGCCATTACCCTATTCAGCATCTTCCCTAGAACTCACATACTCTTCAACTATAACATATTCCACAATGGGTTCCTAAGTTCTAACCTCTTCCACAATGGGTTCCTGAGTTCTACCAACATCTAGTTCCTCAGACACAGGAAGCTCATATTGTGTTTTAATTTGGGAAACATTTAGGTCCACAGGTTCATTTAAGTTCAAGTCCAAGTCATCAACTCCAAAAGACTCATCATGACTTAACCCAACACTTTCTATACCACTCCATGCAACATCACCAAAGCCTGCCTCTCCATCTAATTCAATTTCCTCAAATGATAGTTGCCGACTAGCAATTGCTTGTTGTGAGACAAAACTCAGGTTTATGTCACTAAATTATGACTGTATTGTTGGAAGAACATGTTCTTGTGTGTTAACTCCTTGTACACCACTCAATTGTGTATATGTGATGACAACTCATCAGTAGGAGGGGTTAACATACAATGAGGCATACACCTAGGTGTAACGGACTCACAAACAAAATCCTTAAAAGGTGTACTAGAATCATGTTGAGGCAAAGACCTAGGTGTGAAAGAGTCACAAATAGGTTCCTTAGTTGGTTGACTAGAATCATGCCATGTCCTTTTGCTGAGAAGACAATATTCTGTAAATTATAGTTGGTGGCGTTCGGGAAAGAGGTTGGAGGGAGTAGAGTAGAGTACATTGGATTTTTTGTGTATGCGTTAGACTGCACTATGGTTTTGATTGATGGGGCACGTCTATGGGGTGAGGGTGTGACGATGGGAGATGAAAACAGGATTAAGGTATAGATGTCATATCAACGTGGTCTGGGTTAGAGAGGAACTGGAGGGTCTCTCTATGGACACACACACACGGGTCGTGATAGCGTGACACACACGGTATTGACGTAGGATGTAGTGGATGGTGTGGCCATACTCATGTAGAGAGAGAACTGATGATGGGGAAGATTGTGATGTGAAATGTAGAGGAAGTTATAAAGTGGGATGGATTATCACTATCCAGAGCTGTGGACATCTATGTGAGAGGAGGCATATTTGTGATAGAGGAACGACACTTGGTAGTTTTGGTATACAGTGGAGGTAGTGTAGGGTTCTGTCTAGTTCTAGTGGTACGTGAGAGGGAAGGGCATCTTTGGGGGAATGGTGTGGGTTGGGGACTGATTGGATCTTCTGGGAATTGGGGTTTGGTGTATATGGTGAGAGTGAGTGAAGAGAGAGTAAGAATTGCGCGCTGTAAATTAATATATAGAAGGGTTGGGGGGATAATAGGTATATCAGCTAATAAAAAGAAGATAAGAGGGGGGCTGATCTAGAGGAGGAGGGATATTATAGGTTGAGAGTAGAGGTGTATAGAATTGTCTTGGCGAAATATGGGAAAGAGGTTTATTAGTACATTTATGGGAAGTCTATAAGTTGTGGGGTTGTGTATAGTTTTGAGGAGGGTAGTGTGGGTCTGTAAAAAGGGGGTTGTGTTGGGGGGTGTAAGGGTGGGTAAGTTTGTGATGTTAGTGTTGAAGGGTTTGTGTGTTGTGTGTGGGTGTGAAGGTGGATGTGGGTTGGTAGATATTGAATTTAATGGGGGGTAGGTGGGGTTGTGTTAGGTGTATTGGGTTATTGGGTAGATGTTTGATTGGGTATTCTTGGAGTAGTTTGTAGTAGGCTATTAATGGGGGGGTGATGGGTATTTAATGTTTGGGCGGGTAATTAATTTGGTGGATTTAAGTATGGTGGTTAGTGAGATTTGTGGGTTAGGGGTTAATTAGATTGGTAGTTTGGGTAGGGGGATTTAATGAGTGTATATTGATTGAATAGTGGGGTGTTGAGGTGATGGAGATAGATTGTGTATATGGAGTTTTATTAATTTAGGATTTGGTGATATTTTTAGTGATATATTAAGTTTGGTTGATTTGAAATTAAGATTTATAAGGGTTTATGGTAATTTAAGTAGGGATGTATAAATAGTTGGTATTGTGTTAGGGTCTTTTTATTAGTCAATTGTACTATTTTAACCGAAGTATGCAGTAAGAATAACACATTACAACTCTTGATCTTCATTTACATCAGTACTTATACAATTGGAAACAAAATAAAATGATACAAACTTATAAAGTTTTGACCAAAAAAAAAAACTTACTGAGATGAAAAATGAGGATAATGATGAATAAATGACCAAAACAATAGAACCCTTCTACACCACTCTTGATCTTTACCCAAAATAATTTTTGATCATCATTTTCTTTACCCAATGAACTTTATAAAAACTTGTGTAATTTCAGCCCCAACTTGTATAAAAACCTTCTTGAAAAACCTCTTTTATCACCTCAAAAATGCAAGGATTACACTAGGTAGTCATATTCACTAGTGTGCTCATTATTTGATCTTTAAATTTTTTTTTGGATTTGGTGTTTTTGGTGCTATGTGTGACGTCTAATGAGTGAGAGGAAGATAGAAAATGCAGAATTTTGGTTATAATATGAGTTGTGTGTGTTATGTTGGTCAAAAGTGAGCTTATAAGAGTTTCAAACCAAAATGCCAAGTGTAGGTTCTTGCAAGATGGTGGAATCACAAGGTAGACACCTCATACCTTGTGATTTCCGCCCCTATGAGGTTTCAGATAAGTGGGTTGAGTTTTTAATTTATATAAAAACTTAACCCACAATTTGTAAATACGGGTATTATCAAAGTTCGATATTTAAAAAGGTACGATTTGTAGTCGTTTTTCGTAAAAAGTAAAAATAGTACGAGACACGAAAAATAAAAATGAATGTAATAAAAAAATTTCTATGACATTTTGGAGATATAAACACCGATGCTTAACGTAGGATTCACCGGTTCTTTTTAAACGTTACTTAAATTACAAGTGTAAGCCCTAATTTCTTCCCGGTTAGCCGTGAGTTCATATCTCAACATAAAAATGAAAATTATAATTAATACTCGAGAATAAAATAATGACCTGAAATTGACGGTTTGTCATAGCATTTCCCCCTAAAAAGGATCTTCGTCCTCGAAGATCAATTCATCTTGTCGTCCATTTTTTTATTAAAATCAAAGAGATGAGGGTATTTCTTCCACATTTGATCCTCCATTTCCCAAGTATATTCTAGTCCACGACTCGAATTCCATCGAACTTTAACTATAGGAATCCGACTTTGCTTAAGTTGTTTCACTTCTCTATCCATGATTTCAATGGGTTCTTCGATGAAATGCAACTTCTCATCGATCCATACTTCGTCGAGTGGAATGATAAGTTCTTCATCCGATAAACATTTCTTCAAGTTTGAAACATGGAATGTATTGTGTATTCCTTAAAGCTCTCAGGGTAATTCCAGTTTATATGCCACCGGGCCCACTCTTGATAAAATCTTGAATGGTCCAATATAACGGGGACTTAATTTCCCATGTTTTCCAAATCGAACAACACCTTTCCACGGTGATACTTTCAGCATAACTTTGTCACCCACTTCGAACTCCAAAGGTTTACGTCTTACATCCGCATAACTTTTTTGTCTACTACGAGCAACTAATAATCGGTTCTTTATTTGCACAATCATCTCTGTCGTTTCGTGTAACACCCCCAAATTGGGTCGCAGCGGAATAAGGGTCCGGGGCGTGTTACTTCTCAGATCAATAACACAAGATATATATAGAACGACCAAAAAGTCGTTTGAAAATGATACATTGGATTTAACAAAGTAATTGTTACATAAGCCCGAAGCTTAACTTGTTCGCTTGATCAAAATACAAAGATTTTCCACCCATAACAGATAACCAAATGAAATGCGACAAAATCTTTAATGCATGACATCCAAATCAAAACCACCAATGTATCCAAATTGTCCCCAAAGATTTTTTTGAAGAGATTCTCCAAAACCTTGACGCGAAACGAGGGTCTCTGTCTGAAATAATCGACACAGGCACCCCGTGCCTACAAACAATCTCCTTCAAATACAATCGAGTGAGCTTCTCCATTTTATACTTCTCATTCATCGGAATAAAGTGAGCAGATTTAGTTAATCTGTCAACAATGACCCAAATTGAATCATATCCAGATGGTGTTCTTGGAAGCTTCGTAATGAAATCCATTGTAATTCTCTCCCATTTCCAAACAGGGATTTACCGGTCTGCTGAAGAAAACCAGACGGCTTTTGGTGTTCGCCTTGACTTTAGCACATGTCCAATCACTTACAACATAGGTCGCTATGTCAACCTTCATATTCGCCACCAGTATAACTTCCTCAAATCATGTTACATTTTAATCCGATCTAGATGAATGGAAAATTTTGATTATAGAGATTACCCAACATGAATTAAACCACTCAATCCTCCAAATAATGGTAACCATACTCGTCCCTTCAGACATTTCGTACCATCGGATCTAACTTCAAATGGCTCCCCTTCGCCAAGAAATCCTTCGGCTCCAATATTCCCCTTCTTGCACGCTTCAACTTGTGCATTTCAAATTTGTTCGGGTAAATTATTATGCACTATCACAACCAAAGCACGCACTTGAATCGGCTCCTTATCCTTCATGCTCAACGCATCAGTGACAACATTCGCCTTCCCTGAGTGATAACGGATAACACAATCGTAATCACTCAGAGGGTCAATCCACCTACGCTGCCTCATGTTTAGCACTTACTATCCCAAAATAATTGAAGGATTTGTGGATCGTGAATACCCGTAAACTTAGTGTCGTTACAAATAATGACCCTCCATAGCGAAGAGCAAAAACCACCAAGCTCCTAATTCCAAGTCATTGGGCGTGTAGTTTTGCCCTCATTCTTACAAGTTGTCTAGGCGTACGCAATCACCTATTTCTCGCTGCATTAACACAGCTCCAAAACCTGTAAGAAGACCCGCATCGCAATACACAACAAGTCTTGCGCTTCCTTCAGTAGTGATAATATTGGCGCACTACACAATTTCAGCTTCAATGTTGAAATGCCTCCTCTTCATCGTCGCCACACATACGGCTTATTTTTGAGTAAGTTTAGTTAATGGTTTGATATAAGAAAAAACTCCTTAATAAACCTTCGATAAAACTTGCAAACCTAAAAATTGTCGCACTTTCCGTTGTGGTAGTCCGGTGCAGCCCAATTTTTCTAATGGCTATCGATCTTTGCCGGATCAACAATTAACACAACAACTATCAATCACATGGCCAAGGAATTGCACGAATCAAGCCAAAAATCACACTTTGAAAACTTGGCGTACAACTTTTCGCTCCTTAGCAAATTTAACGATAGTCTTCAAATGATTACCATTCTTTCTTTATTTTTGGAGTAGATCAGAATGTCATTAATGAATACGATTATGAACTTATCAAGATACGGCTTGCACACACGATTTATCAAATCCATGAATACTGCAGGTGCATTAGTCAGTCCAAAAGGCATTACCTGAAACTCATAATGTCCATAACGAGTTCTAAACGCTGTAATTGGAATGTCTTCCTCGCGTATGCGAAGTTGATGATAACCAGACCGTAAATCAATCTTCGAATAAACACTAGAACCTTGTAGCTGATCAAATAAGTCATCAATCCTCGGTAACGAATATCGATTCTTGATCGTCAATTTGTTCAGTTCGGTAATCAATGCACCTTCAAAACAATCCATCCTTCTTCTTCATAAACAATACCGGAGCTCCCCTCGGTGACGAGCTCAGTCGAATAAAACCTTTCTCCAACAACCCTTGCAGTTGCTTGGACAACTCCTTCATTTCAAATGGTGCTAAACGATATGGCACACGCGCCACAGGTGCAGCACCGGGAATAAGATCAATACAGAATTCAACTTGCCAGGGTGGCCGAAGTCCAGGTAATTCTTCAGGAAATACCTTGAGAGAATCTCGGATGACAGGAACACTTAAATCGCTTCTCCCTTTGCTACCGTTTTCCGGTTACTTGAGCTAGGAATATGCTCACAACCATTCTCGAAATACTTCGAGCCTTAATGCAACGAAACGATCTTCAAACTGTGAATTATTTCCTATTTCCCTTCGATAATCAATCACCTTACCTTCAGGGGAAATCATAGCCTTTTCTCCTCCATAAAATAAAGCGGCATCAATACGAGATAACCAATCCATCCCAAAAAATTATTCAGAAACTTCCTAGTTCTATTACCATTAAAATCGAATGGAAAAGAACGGTTTTAAAAGATTAAGTGTACACCCTATTAACACGTTATTAGTTACTTACTACTTTTATGTCGCCAATTTCGCGACTCATACTAGCTATCTAACTCAACCAGTTCAATATCAATAAGGGTACTAAAATTTGTAGACACAAAACTTTTATCGGTACCCGAATCAAATAATGCAATAGCATAATGATTGTTGAGTAAGAACGTACCAGTAACGACCTTCGGATCTTGCTGAACATTCACATATCCTAACTTATAAGCACCTCCAAGGAGTGTTTCCACCTTGCCATTCTACTCAACTTAGGCAATCCTTTTTCTGTGCCCTTTTTCATTGGCAATTTAAGCAATTCATAACCCTTATCGAATCAAGGGAATCAAAAGACAGAGTTAGCAATTGAAGGGCGAAGTCAACGCGTGATTCACACGGGCGAATCTCGAGTCAAAAGAAAGGCTAATACCATAATGGATATGCATAAACCCTATACTTTCCTAATTCATTATTCACCTCCGAACGCATCTCGGAATTTTACACACGTTACTCAAAGGAGGATTTGTCTGAAAAGAAGGAATAGTGAACGTCGAAACTTCAATTCGGGTAACAATAGTCGATACAAATAAGGTGTCCAAGAGAGTTTCAATACGAAAGAAAGAATAGAAGTAGATAACAATAGTCAAGTAAGACCGCATCCACAGATGGTGTAATTCATTGGGAAAAGGATAAGTGGTACATATGCATATTTTATGTTATTTAAAATTGAGATGTCCCCTACTTGTACCACTTCAAACCATACAAAATCTTGAATTTTCGAGAATTACAGTTAAAAATTAAACTTTATCAAAATCATACGGTGACTACTAGAATCAACCTGCATGGCCCCTTCTAAATTATACGTAGGTGCACGACTAATGTATAATTCATGAATAGCAATGCAAAACTCAGTTTCGTCAACAATGTCATCATATTTAAATGTATAATCATGCTAAAATAAAATAGAAAATCAAAATGATTTTACAGAGAACCGTTCATATTAGAAAGTAATTTAATTTCAAGATGTTTAAAAAATCAATTTTTTTTTGTGATAGCAACTATTTAAACTCTCAATAAAAAACTCATAAAATGAAGATATTATTTTCTCAGGGATATTATATTAACTTATTAAACAATAAGTGGTATGCATGAGCGTAGTAAAGAGTGGTTCACAAAATGAATAGGGTGAAATGATTAACAAATGATATAAAAATAGTTTAGCCAAAATCATCATGAGATCCATGATATCGATGGCGATTGAGAATACGAGGAGAAGAAGTTAGAACACAATTCAAATCATAATGACAATTCATTCAATGATTGCATCAAACAATAGGAATAGTTAAAAGAAACAAGAAAAGAAAGATAACAACGACACACGTAGAATTTAGAAATCAAAAATAGTCATTTCATTATATCACAACGAGTCATAATTTTGTATCGTGACACATTAACATGTCACCATCTAAATGCTATACAACTCCAATGACTATTACTACTAACTGAATATCTCAATTATAGTTAGTGAATTACAAAAGATACAACAAATGGATAAACTACTCTACTGAGAGTCACTATGTTGTCCACGTGGCTCGAAATGACCCTCGTACCCCATCAACAGAATAATTCTTCGATTTCTTTCTCGACATCTCAGTAACCTCATCATCGGATGGTGGCTTAGGTACAGCCCCCAATGCGAACCTTCTCCAATAAAACCTCTTGTTCCACCCATAAGATTGCATGTAATACTCTCTCCACCATATCATGCTCCATACGAGCAAACTCCAACTTCATCTCAGCCTCAACCAACTTCTTCTTTGAAGTAGCATTCTCCCTGCTCTCTAACACCTTTAACCTCTCTAAAACATCACCCAAAACATGCTCAACGTTTCCTAAATCATGATTAGGTATCTCTCTCTCTCTTTTTCCCCGATCTTATTCTTTGATTTCAGAAGAGCAATCTTAGTTTGGCATGTTCCCGACTTAGCTTCCGTGACTCTAGATCGTGCATGGGACACCTATAAATCACGTCTTAATGCCCAAGGTGCCAATCCACCGACATAAGATTATTCATGAGCAGAAGAAGGCTCTCCCTAACCTCAAATACAAACCTCCTTGGAAAGTCCTCGAACAGCATAAGGCCTATTGGGAAAGTCCCAAAGTGTCCTCAGGTGCGACGTCGGCCTCCTTTTCCTCTGTCTCAGAATTGGATGATACAGAATCAGATGACTCCGCATTAGGTGGATTAGAATTGGATGACACACCTCCATGTGGCAGGGTTTTGTCACCCTCCACCTCATAAGGAAATATCAACTCAGCATCCGTCAACGAGCACCAATCACAACAACTTCCCGACTATGAATATCCTCATTAATAACACCTTCAATACACCATCAATTCTCCTCACAACCAATCATAACACCGGGCAGAAGGTTGGTCCAACATGTAGGCAAAGTGATCACAAGCCCCATGATTCGTTTTGTTCTTCTTCGGGTCTTCCTTTTCGGATCTTCTTCCGGGTCTTCTTTCAGATCTTCTTTCGGATCTTCTTCCGGGGTTTCTTCATCATCCCCATCATAATCAACTAAATCAATGTCGTTCGGAATGTCAACCATTTCGTTAGGATCATGGACATCCACAACTTGGTTTGGATCGGGAATAACTGGGTTTTCTTCGGGAATAGCTTTGTTCGGTTCATTAGGGAGGGTTAGGGTTCTCATGACAAACCGCGTCGTATAAATATCTCGTATCAGTATTAAAAATAATTATCATATAATAAATATACAACAAAATATATAATTCATATAATATATATTAAATAAATATATATAATATATATAATCAAAATGAAAACATCTCCATCGTCTTTGTCCGGTAATTCGGAGATTCTTCATGCACCGTTAAGTCAAAAGATTTTTAAACAAAAACTATTTGTATGACAAAAAATTTTCATTTCAAAAAGCTTTTGTCTTTATAACTTAAGCTCTTATACCAAACTTAAAAAAAAAAAAAAACACCCTCAATTTAAGCTCGTCCAGCGGAAGGGTCCAATGGGTGTTACATCCATAGCACAATAACCAAAATCATAGAAAACGTCTCAAAGAGGCGATTAAGAAAATTCCCAGTCATTTGAATAAAATAAAGTTTACACACGGTCCCAATAGTTAACACATCAATACAAACGTTTACCAAAACATTTTCAAATGAATAATTATTTAGCGGGCCTTCATATCTCCATCACCGAATTACCTTCAAGGACCTGATATAAAACATGCTAAAAGTCAACAATAATTTTGAGTGAAATCCATAAGATTTATCATATAAAACAATATAAATCATTTCCGAACACAAGAATGCAATTTTTCAATATTCATTGTGATATAACGATGCGGCCATACAAATATTATATCTGGGGGATTAGTTATAAGCCACATGACATCGAACCCTTACCATATATTCAATATAAATGCCCACTATAACACTCTCGCTATAAGTATATCTTATTCTCTATACAATGCATCCGTGGTGTCATATTTCCCGACACAAGACGATAGCCAGTCGTCACGGATTGGAGGTGGCAGCCTCCAAATAGTACTATTCCATGTATAAGCGTATGCCATCTACCGGCAATTAACAATTCATGATATTTCTGCGGGACTTTTTATTTAGCGAGTTAAAGCTAACTTATAATAATCAAGGCTACTAGCATACATTCGGGTCCCTTGTGTTCTATTTTAAAAACAAGCATGTTATCTCCCTCGCGGGTTTATAAAACAATTTAAATAAAAATGCGAGGCTATGAACTCACTTGATAGTATCGGAAGAAAGTAACGGCGATAGTCGAACTTGGACGTCGGCACGTAATCACCCGGAACCTATACAAAATGTATGAGTCTTAGGTTTCTAGTCGATAAAATAAAATTCACAATTTAAATACGTATATATATAAATACATATATAAATATCGTAGTAAATATATATATATATATATATATATATATATATATTGGTACTGTATCTTACATGATGATCAATAATTTATAATTCCCCAAGTTTTATTCTCATAGTCTTCTATGTGTTTAACATGTACTAACTTAACTCATTTTTTTCACTAGTTATTACCAATTTTTGTCCAAAGGCCCAATAGGCCCATTTATGAGTCCATTAAGTAATTTAGTCCATTTTATAAGTCCAAGACCAGATGCTTAAACCATTAATTGGCCTAAATGGATGGGTCCAAAGTTAAGTCCAAAGGGTCCATTCATATACACTGGGCCTAATGGAGCACCTGAAAAGGTCATATAGTACATATTTAACTTGTTATAGAAGGTATAGTAAATTTCCACGGGTTCTCGATTCGGTTAAGATTAAGTTATCATAGGTTTCATCATATAAAAGTTCCCAAAAGTGGTTCCTAATCATCTCTGGTTTTAGTGTGGCAAAAACGCTTTACAACTTTAGTAATTGATAATAGACTAAAAAAAAAATAATATTTCATGCTTTACAAAAAGTAAACATATCGTTTCAACCATAAATGGGTATACTTATAAAATTTACATTCCAAGATTCATTTTTAAAATATACATTATAAAATCATAAGTATTTTTATAGCTGTAGTATTAAATAAATATAATAATTAAGGTCACTTCATCAAACAAAGGTTAAGTTAGGCATTTTTGGCTGAAAATTCACATTCACCATTTTTGATGCCATTTTCCAAACCATAATGAATTGGTAAATGAACATCCAATTTGGAGCAGATCCTACATGGATTTTATCTAGGGTCCTCAAGTTAATAGTTTTAACCAACTCAGTACGTATGATGACTCTTTATACTGTTCAGTCCAGCAAGGTCAAGATTTGTATGTCCATTGGTAAAAAGGTCAAAACTTGTCAATTTTTACTTTCCATTGAGTATCCAATTAGCCACATTATCATCATTCAATTCTCTACAACCTAAGTAAATCAAATCAAGTCTAATACTTATGTAAAAATCCAGAACTTACTGTTTACAACAGCCTTAAATTTCTAATGAGTTCTAGCAAGTTTTAGTGTTTGATTTGGTCATTTCACGCCTAAAATCTACCATCATGCTACTTTTTATTACTTGATCATCAAAATAAAATACATTTACATATACATTGGAATGGAAAATACAAGAATAAAAAGATAATAAGATTTATAAGATTTTACCACAAGAAAAATGGTGATGATGATCAAATGATCAAAGAAAATAGATGAAACTTCAACTTCAAGCTTGATCTTCACCCATATCATTTTAGATCACCATTTTTATTATCCATTGCATGTCGTATATTTTTAGTGGAAAACGTAGGAAATAACAAGGGGATTCGGAAAATATAAGTTGTCGATTGCCATGTACCTTTCCGGCGACCATGGCGTTTTCCGCGGCGGGACCTGGCGCCGACGGCGTCGGGTGGCAGTTTCGGTACCTGGCAAAGTTTTCCGTGGTGGTGGTGAGCTAGAGAGAAATTTTTTGATTTAATTTTTATAAAAAAGAAGGAGAAATGAGACAGTAAACTTCTTAATATATCTTGAACTAGTGTGTGACTTTTGCAATAATAAACCTCCCTTCCTTTTTAAAATTTAAGTTCATTTTTTTAATTATTTTGACACATGAACTTTTTACTTAAATAAAAATCAACTATCGTGGCTCGGGATTAAACTTCCGAGACCATTTTTATTTTCCGTTACATCTATATTTAATATCCTAACATTAATAAAATGTGTACATTTTAAAACATTAGCTTCGTCACAAGACAGGGAAAGAACAAAGAAGACTTTTGTAAAAATAATAAAATTTCAAATTCCATTACGAAATAAAATACGAAATAATTATTTACGACAAATAAAATTTTAAATGTCGACGTTTGTTTATGAAAACTCACAAAATAAAACGATTGCAACAAAATTATTTCTACGGCATTTTTGAAAATATAAACGTCGATGCCTTACGTAGAATTCGCCGGTTCTTTGTAAAAGCCGCGTAATTTACGAATGTAAGTCCTAATTCTCCTGGTTAGTCGTGAGTTCATATCTCAACATAAAAATGAAAATAAATAATTAATACACGATAAAATATAACTATCTTCAATTGATGGATTGTCACAGATGAATCAAGAACCTTTCTTTCTTGTTCCTTGGCTTCCTAAATAGCTTAATTCTTTCCTTATTCTCTTCTAGGGCTTGGCTAGATCATTATTTCAAGTGATGATTTGATTTTATAGTGAATTATGAAGGTGTGAGAATGTTCAGCTTTATATAAGGGCTTAAGACTTAGAATAGTGGCCAAGTTATGTAGAGTAGTGATCAAGGTTTAGCTAGGTGTGACTATTAGAAGGCTATGGGACTAGCTATAGAGAAGTGTTGAGAGTGTTGGAAGGGTTCAGTTGCCAATGGTGACAAGGGAGGTTTCTTAGGGAACAAGGGTGCAAGTTGATGACAAGTAGGTGACAAGAGTGAAGGGAGCTAGCAAAGTGGTGACAAGGTGCTAGGCAAGGTGGTGACAAGGTGCTAGGCAAGGTGGTGACAAGGTGCTAGCTTGGTTAGGACTTAGTTTAAAACTAGTTAAGGGGTGTCGGGTAGCTAGGTTTCGTGTTTATAGGTTTTAGGTTACCCGAGAGTGTGGGATTGAAATTGGAGGAAAAGAAATGTTTTAAATGTAGTGCATTAAGATTGTTTAACTTAGTGCTTAAAAGGTAGTAACAAAGGTAGATATAGTATGGAGGGTAAATATCTAAGTTTGAATCTCGTGCTTAATCAACTTGTACCTAGGGCTTAATGGAGTTGTACTAGGGTTTTAGAGGGAAACATAGTTCAAATTTTATGCATTGATATCTTCTACACATGCCTTATTAGTTTGAACATTTGTTTTATATGTAAACATTACATGTAATCGAGTTTTGATATAAACGTTAACGTATAAAGTCCGTTTTATCATAAACGTTATGAATGGTACGTTAAATAGATAACATATGTGGTAAAAATGGTTATTAAAACATATTGCTTGACATATTATAACGTTTGCTTGATATAAACGTTGATGAAATTGGCATTGGTAGGTTGTGTGAGCACGTTTACTTTTGAAATGTAAGTTACGTTACATCATGGATGGTATAAAACAAAATTAAACCAGTAAAATGGTTCTATTAAATATAATAGAATAGAAAATTAACATAGATGAAAATTAAGGGTTTTATAGTCTCCCAACCTAAAGAAATTTTGTCCCTGAGATTAATGGATGCTGTGAGTTATGATTGGAAATAGAATGTGGATACTTGCACAAAATTTGATCTCGCGTTCCCATTGTGAATTCTATACCTCTTTTAGAGTCTATCTTACTTTGACTATAGGGATACGACTTGTTCTTAGATGCTTTACTTCATAACCATAAATTCTACTGGTTCTTATTCCACAAAATTGAGTTTGTCATCGATCTGAAGCTCTTTCATTAGAATGACGAGGGATTTGTCAGATAGGCATTTCTTTAGATTAGGAACGTAGAAGGTACTGTGGACATTTCTGAGTTCTTTAGGAAGCTCAAGTGTGTATGCCACTAATGTACCGAGGGTTAAGCTTTCCTCGTTTTCCAAATCGGATGACACCTTTCTGAGGTGACACTTTCAACATAACACAATCTCTAACTTGGAATTCCAAAGGCTTTCGCCTTACATTAGCGAAAGTCTCCTTTGCTGATCTCTTACAGCAGTGCAACGTTGTCGAATTTGCACTATCTGAATGTGTTTTCAAGTATTCTCTCAGGACCGTGAGTTGAAACATCTCCAACTTTTGGCCTAACATACAGGTGATCGACACTTTTAGACCATAAAGTGCCTCGAATGTAGCTGCCTAATACTGGCAAGGAACTATAAGAGTAAGAAAATTATACCATTAGTAAGATGTCTCCTCATCCTTTTCCAAAATCTATAACACCATCACGAAGCATATATTTGAGTGTTTGGATGGTTCTTTCACTTTGTCCATCAGTCTCGGGATGATATGTCGTACTCATGTCTAATTGAGTACCCAAAGCACTCTGCATTGACTGCCAGAATCTGGATGTGAAATGACTGTCAACGTATATCGATATTGATGGATAAACGGTACTCTATGCGTGAAACATCTCCTTTCTATACAACCCTTCTAAGAGGTTTCTTCCATACTATTTGTCCCTACTCTATGTAGGGATGAAATGTGCTGAAATGTTAGCGGTGGTCTACAATGACCCAAATGTGTCATGTCCCTTGATGTTTGTGTCTTTCAGCATCAAGTCAGAAGCCATGAATCCCGAATAAATAGAGTTTCTTAGATCATGATTCATCTTGTCAGACCTTGGTGGATGGAATACTTCGTATTATTGGAATTCATGCATGATTAAATCCCTCAAATTACCAAAAAGTGGTAACCAGATTCGATTCTTGATACATCGGGTTCCATCAGCACGTACATCAAATGCTTTGTCCATTCCTCATAAATTCTCAGCTTCGATGTTCTCTTCTTTGATCGCCTTAATTTGGGCTTTGAGGATTTGTGATTGTAATTTTGGGTGAAGGGTCATGACTAATGCCCTAACTCAGAGTAATTTGAATCGTTCCTTTTAGCTTAAGGTATATGCTATAACATTTGCCTTTCCAGGATGGTAGCGAATCTTACAATCGTAATCTATGAGTAATTCTAACCAACAGCGTTGTCTTATGTTCAACTCTTTCTGATCAAGGATATGCTGAAGACTTTTATGATCAGTGAACACAATACACTTTGTGCCATACAGATAGTGTCTCCAAATTTTAAGAGCGAATACTACAGCTCCTAATTCAAGGTCATGTGTGGTATAGTTCTCTTTATGAGGCTTGAGTTGTCAGGATGCATATGCAATAACTTTTTCTCTTAGTATTAACACCGCTCCCAAACCTTGATGTGATGCATCACAGTAAATGACAAAATCATCGTTTCCTTCTGGTAATGCTAAGATTGGAGCTTCACAAAGCTTCTGTTTTAGCAGTTGGAAGGCTGACTCTTGGTTTTCTCCCCAGATATACTTCTTGTTTTTCTGGGTTAATTCAGTCAAAGGCTTTGCAATCTTCAAAAAACCCTCGATGAATCTCCGATAGTAGCCGGCAAGTCCTAAGAATTGGCGTATCTCTGTGGGTGTGGTAGGAGATGCCCAATCCTTGACTGCTTCAATCTTGGTGGGGTCAACGAAAATTATAATACCTCGTGTTTTAGGTCATTGTACGGCATTATGCAATCCACTATTTATTTTTAGGGTTTTACGCGTTTGCTTTAAATCGTAACCATTAAGTGAAATCGCGTAAACTAAAAATGATCATTCAATGTAAACGGGCATTAAACAATTAAATGTTTACATCAAGCAAGTGTTATATGATTATTTAGAGGATAATTATTATCATTGCCCATTTTATTTTTATGGTACGTTAAGTGTTTACGTTTCGCGATAAAATACGTTTAAGCCTTCCCGGAAGCACGTTAACTTATCTACGCTTCATCAAATACCCAAAATTTGTACCCAATACTTAAAGTTTATTTAAAACTTCAAGTATTTATCACTTTATACATATTCTTCATGAAAGAATTCAAACCAAACCCTACAATGTACAAATTATACATTGTATTTGATTTATACTACATTATACTTAATATAATGCAAGTATTCATTATATAAAAGATCAAACATATCCTAACTTATACTCAACATGATTTCGTATACATAAGACTATGAGGACAATATTGGACCCAAAAACTATCACAAATATCTTCATACATGCACCTTGCATCCACTTGAACTCATGACTAGCCAAATTATCAATATAAGCTTTCAACACTCTTTCTAAACAAGACCTTTCCACCCTTGCATACTTCCACTAGACATCAAATATCTTCAAAATATCTTCCAAGTAGTATATATATGCATGCACATGTGAGCTAGGGACTCATACACATTACTTTCAAATACTAGAAAAAATCACAAAACTCTCCCCTTTTTCCCTCTAATACCCCACGGCTCAAAACCCATCCCAAACCAAATCCATAGTTTGATTTTATATCATTATACAAGCATACACACATCATATTTAAGGTATTCTAAGAAGAATTGAAGGGTTGGTTAAGCTTTGAAGAGGTTTTAACAAGATATTGCAAGATTAGGGTTTTGGTTGAAATTAGGGTTTTCACCTTATATTTTCAAGCCAAGGTTGTTAATCACAAGGGTGTGATTGGTTTTCTTTTCTCTACTCATCCACACAAGGTTATATATAAATCTTAATCATTTCATAACTAAGATTTTATGTGTTCATATGTTATATTTAGCTAAATCACCATTTAGGGTACTTTTGAATATGTAAAATGGATATTTACTTATGATTAATGTTATATGGACTTATTTACATGTCATATGAATGGTAATATCATGTTAAAAGGGATGTATAAGTGTTCTAACATGTTGGTTAAGTATGAACATGTTTATGAGCAAATTAGGGTTTCTAATGTTAACTTATGAGTTACAAGTGAAAATGGTAGTTAAACTTGTTATCTTGAACACACTTGAGCAAAGAATGATCTAATGACTTATATAGAGAGTAAAACTTATGATGAAATGTTGGAAGTAGATGTAAATATTTAAACTAATCTATGAACTCACCAACTTTAATGTTGACACTTTTAAGCATGTTTTTCTCAGGTGATTAGATGCTTGGACTATTTCATGTGCATTGGAGTCTATACATACAAGATTTTCATTGTGATGCAAATTATGGGACAAATGTATTATTAAATTCAGATTTTTTTATTGAATCAACAAATGTTATTATTCAAACGACACCTAGAGGTCGTTCTCTTGTATCTATTGCTGTGTATTACGAAGTAACACCCCATTTGGTATTCCGCTGCGTTGTAAGTGATTTTTGGGGGTGTTACAAACATGCTAAGTCCTATCCTTGCATGTTCAAAACATCTTTCGATTATCGATGCACATGTGTAGGGGGAGTAAAAATGTTAATATACTCAACAATGTCAAGATACCAACTCACTACTTGGGTGGGGAGGTCTTATGTGCTTCATTACGTGCTGCATTGAGTGCTTACGTGGCACTATCGATTTTTATGGATATAATATATATGCTTGCTCTTCCTTTCGCGTATATCGTACGATTTTTCTATAAGAGTTTATTTTATATAAATCTCGGAGCGTTTCTTCAGGACATTGTGAGTTCACAAGTTCTCATTATATGTCAGACATTGTGAGTTGCACAATGGTCTCATTTTGTTCTCAGACATTGTAAGTTAAACAATGGTCTCTAAGAATATTATTTTCTTCATATCGACGAGTTGTTGGATTTACGATTTAAAGTGTCCTAGCTCCTCATACGTCACTACATGACCTCTTAAATTATGATAGCCCGAACGATAGTATGATGTAACTAACATAGACTTGTATATGATGTTAGTTAATCAAAGCGATTAGTGCTTATACGACCTATGTTAATTTAGGTTGCATTCGATCATTTACGTGACGCGCTATCTGTGATATTTGGATTATCAGTAACTCAAGGTGAGTTCATAGCCCCACATTTTACATGGTTTTGTTTTATAAGTTTTGGGGTGGAAAACATGCATTGTTTTATAACTGGACACAAGTGGATACTTTTATATTATGATTACGTGTTGCCTAAGTAGCGATAACCCAATCTGAGCCCATTATCATGAACTGTCAATTACTGGACTGTGAGCGCGAGTGTTATGAATAGATCTATTGGGTTTGACAACCCCGTTCGGGTGATTAGCTATCACTAGGCAAACGAACGTATACCATGTCGGATTAGGGATGTTGCGGGTTAGAACATCAATACGGGCAATGTGGGCAATTATATATTGCCATATATTTATGTCGAGCTTCAGTGTCATGAGCTTAGAGCAACGTAATTACATTTATATGATTTCTGCATCTGTTGCATTATCATACACTTGGGAAATCTTGTGGTCCAACTTTATACGATTTATCAAACCTATGAATTCACCAACATTATTGTTGACGTTTTAAAGCAATGTTTTTCAGGAGGTCAGTAAGCACAAGGTGCAAGCGATACATTGGTGATTTTGTATTTTGGGATGACATGCTTAAAGATATGGTTGCATTTTATTTTGGGAATCATGTATTAGGAACTAGTATCTTTGTAATATGGACAATGAAGAAGTTAAGCTTCGGGCTTTTTGTAACAAATGTTTGTTAAATCCAATGTATTAGTTTTAAACGACTTTTAATGGTCGTTCTATATATATCTTATGTTATTGATTTGAGAAGTAACACGCCCCGGACCCTTATTCCGCTGCGACCCAATTTAGGGGTGTTACAGATTGGTATCAGAGCCAAGGTTTTAGAGAACCAGGTCAAAAATGTTTTTGCTGAACTATAACCGTTTTCCAACATTGCTTATATAAAAAAGGGGTTTTTCATGGGACATACATGCATACATACATACACTACTTGTGCACTTGTCGGTTAGGCTAGATGCATGCATGATTGATATTCATGATTGATATACACGTTATGATATAAATGTATATTACTATAAGAGTCTTATATTAAATAGTAATATAAGTTATTTTGGATTTTCAGATACAGTTATGTCGGATTCGGAAGATTCCACGGTCACCTACACGGCAGTGTCCAGTCCATTTGAGGATGGGTCAGACATTGGTTCACCAGGAGTCGATGGACCACCCATTATGCCAGAGGACCCATATGCTTAAATAGTGGCTGCTTATCAGGCTCCACCATCGCCTGACTACATGCCTGGCCCCGAGGAGCCGTAGTCACCACCCCCACTGGACTTTGTTCCTGAGCTGATGTACCCTGAGTACATGCCACAGGAGGATGAGATACTCCCAGCCGAGGAGCAACCACTACCTGCTGCTGCCTCACCCATGGCAGATTCACCAGGATATGTTCCTAAGTCTGATTCGGAGGAGGAGCCGGAGGAGGACGATGAGAATCCCGAGGAGGATCCAGCTGATTACCCTGCCGATAGGGATGATGATGATGATGAGGAGGAGGAGCCTTCCGGAGTTGATGCCGATAATGAGGATAAGGACGAGGACGAGGATGAGGAGGAGGAGGAGGAGCACCCAGCTCCAGCCGACTTACCTGTACACCGTATGACTGCCAGGATATCCATCCGGGATGAGCCATCTATATCACTTCCTCCTAGGGAAGAGGTCGAGAGACTTCTTGCCTTAACCACTCCACCACTATCACCACTTACTCCACTATCATCTCTATTACCACAGATACCATCTCCCCCACTCCTAAACAGCAACCGCAAACCATTATATCGAACAAGATACAACGCGGACACACCAAAAACAATGAAATTTGTTTTTTTTTTGTTAACAGTATTTATTTAAATAAAAATATTAAATAAAATATTCATCATTAAATTTAAAATCGTTTTTGAAAACGCGACTATTCGATTGGAAATCCATTATTTAATTACATACAGGAGCGAAACCAACCGGATCACCAAATGTAAAACAGATTATTTTATTTAAAGTTATAAAATATTCTGAAATATTTTCAATAAATACTCATTTTTATCAGAAGAAAAATGATTCGGAAAACAATGGCGCAAGTTTCGAGAGTTGAATCGTCCGTTAAGTCGCTCAAATGAGTCCCGAACCATTCTTATAAAAACTATACCAAATAAGTTACACATTTGGTCCCTCAACTATTATAACTTGTCACTTTAGTTTTATATATATATAAAACTTATACATTTAACTTCATTTCCATCTCTAACATACACACACACTCCTAAAAATCTCTCTCTCCCTCATGAATTATCCGGCGGCCGGCCACCACCTCCGGCCACCGCCGCTGCCGTCGCGCCACCGCCGGAAAAGTTTTCCGGCGGGATTTTTCCGGCAAGACCAAAAAGACTCCCCACAACCCGATGTACCCGATCCACCAACTCACTCTCTCCCACGCGCCATTTCAACCGCGTACCACCATCACCGACGCCATCATCTCCACCTCCACATCCTCATCTCCATCATCGCACCATCTCAGTCGCCACTACACCGGGACAGCCGAGGGGCTGTCGGGGTTTGGTTTGCAACAAGAAATGGGTTCGTTTGGGTTTGTATCACCAAAAAGGGTGCGGGTGGGTTTGGTTGTGGTTCGCGGGTCAACAGCAGCAGCGGGGGGTTGGGTCGGGTCGGGCTGTGGGACCAGCCGGGGGGGGTTGAGTTGTCGGGTTGGTTTCACAGCCGGGTTGGATTGTTCGGGTTTGGTTAATAATAACACCCGAAGGGTGTGTTTGGTTGGTATTATAACACCCAAGGGGGTGTTTGTTTGCGGTGACAGCCCACCCCCACCACAAGGTGGTTTGGTGTGGGTTATTAGCCGGGTCAGCCGCGGGGCGAGGGGGGGTAGGATGCGTCGGGTTGGGTTTAACAGCTAGGGGGTTTGTTTGTTTGGGTCGTGGCAGCCCCTAGGGCGAGTGTGGGTTGGGTTGTCGGGTTAGATTCTTGTGGTTATCACCGAATAAGGGTGCGTTGGTTTTTGTTATAACACCAAAAAGGGGGTTTGGCTGTGACAGCCCCACCTAGGGCGTGTTTGGGTCGGGTTGGCAGCCGGGTTGTTGGGTTTGGCTCGGGACAGCCGGGGCAAGGGTTGTCGGGTCGGGAAAAGGGTTAACAACCACAAGGGTGCGTTTGGTTGATGTTCGCAGCCGGGGGTGTTTGTTGGCTGCCACCACAGCCGGGTTAGCTGTTGGGACAGCCGGGTTGGTTGTCGAAACCCGAAAAGTGAGTTTGGATTGAATATAATAACAAGGGGTCCGTTGGGTGTAGTAGAAAATGAACCAGGGTGTGTTTGGTTTTATTATACACGAGACTAGGGTGCGTTTGGCTTAACAGCCACGCACAAGGGTGCGTTTGGCTGTCCATCAGCCGGGGTGCGTCGAGTTGTGTGTTTGGCTGCGAAACAGCCGGGGACAGCCGGGGCATCGGGTTGTTTCATTTGGTTTGCAACGGAAACGCGTGCGTTTGATTGTGTTGACACCGAAATAAAGTGAGTTTGGTTAACACGAATATATATAAATTGTTTCATTTAATTGATTAAATGTGATGAAAAATATTATAACTTGCGCGGTCTAGTAAAACATGAATAAATATTAAAACGAGATTTATATTGATGAATAAGCGATATTAGACATATTAGAGACGA
>BQNB010105560.1:0-23577 GCA_026074375.1 Tanacetum coccineum
CCTGAGAGTTTTTGAAACCTAAGGTCCGTGAGTCCCGATACTAGTCTCTGTGGGGTGTCAAAAGCCTGATCACTTAGCCTAGGTTGGGATGTGCCGAGACGAAAGTCGCTACATGGGATGATCTCGCCTTTAAACTCATTATTCTAAGGTGAAACGTAAAAGCATAGTATGTTGCAAAAAGTTGATCCATGGTTGAAATTCAAAATAGCACATTCACTTAAGATATAATAAATGTCGGGAGTTAAAAGTTCACAAGTTGCAAATATGAGTAGTTTTAGCATCTTTACTGATATTTAGCTGTGATTTTGTTTTAAGCTTGGTTTGGACAAGTGAAAAGTCGAGAACGATGAATTTATCTTTTTTGGGGCATTCTCGGAATCGAAATGCATCTTGTTCTATGATCCATAACAGTTATGGAAATAACAAAAGTTGAAAGAATCTCAATTATATTATTAATAAATAAATAAATAAAATGATGAAAAAATGAAAAAAAAAAGTTTTAAAATGGGAAATAGGGGTGTTTTATAACTTGTGATTTCTTAATTTTTCCAAAAAAATCTTTGCTACTTTTCAAAGGTTTAGTTTGGGGAAGTTTTGAGGTATTTGGTTATAAGGCATGTAATATTGCGTGAGGACACACAATCGCTTAGTTTGGGGAATTTTGATATGTGTGAAAACACATATCCATTTTATATCAAAATAGACCCAATAAAGACCAAAATTGTGCTTTAAATGCTTGAATATTGCTTGTTTTGTCTTTGTGATTGTGTAGGTACGGATATTGCAAAAATCCCAAGAAAACGGTCAAAACCGGGCAAACACGAACACGGGAACAGGAAGAGCACACAAAGAGCCGGAAGTTTTCTACAAAAAGGTCAAAAAGTCAGCAGTGGTCAACTCTCAGTCAACCCTTGGTCAAAGTCACAACAAGACAAAACCCATCTAATTTCTAAATCAAGCCCTCAAGATAATAATCCTTAAAAGTCCTAACGGTCGTAAACTTTTATTTATAAAAGTTAACACTTGTTATCTTTGTTATTAAGACCAAACCCATTACCTGAATTTAACCCTTGGCCCAAAACCAACACCCGGCCCAAACCCAAGTCAAAGCCCCGGGTCAAAATAATCAAACGCACCTTTTATAAGTTAAAAAAGGGCGGAAGATACAGTTTTACTGTTCATCTCCTTCCCCAAGTTACCTCAAGGTTAAAATCATAGGGCTTTTACCAATTGAGGGATATAAAGGACAATTCAAGGGGCAAAGTACACATGGACAGAGTTATACATCATCAAACGCACCCTATTAGCCAATCCCATGTGAAGAATGACACGTTGGAATGACTGAAGCACAAGAGGATGGATTTTTGTACTACTTACACTCACAAAGGAAGCACAACAGACTAAGCCACGGATTGCCACGCTGGCAATCCGTGTGAGCCTAATTTTGATCCAACGGTCCAAGATCATTATCCAATCATTGAAGGAATCTAAGGGCCAATGATGAGAGGAGCGGGTAACTGAAAAGAGGACTAGAAGCTTCAGCTGGATACTATAAATACCCACACTCTCATACACATAGGGAGTGACTAGTTTTTAGCTTTTAAGTTTTAGTAAAATTTAGCTTTAGCTTTTAGTGTTAGCTTAATGTAATTTTTCATTAAATCTCTTGTAATTTCCTTTTAAATAATGTAATCAAGCTTTTAGTTAATGAAATTGAGTTTTTACTTTCAAACAATCTGTCATAAGCTTTTGTCTTTACTCATAAGTTCTTAACCTTCTTCAAATGATAAGCTACTATTACATAAGCTCATTATAGCTCTCACAAGTCTATAAGCTTGTGATTGAGCTTAATTAAGCCTTAATCATACTCAAAACTTTAAAATCAGCTTAAAAGTACCTTTTGCTTATTGGATTGAAGCTTTTGAAATAGTTTAAAAGGGAAGAACTCATACGGACTTATACTGGCTTATCATAGGATAAGCCAGAGCTTGTAGATGCTCATTTGAGCTTTGATAACCTTTGTTTTGCTAAGGTTCCTGTAAGTTCTCCCATTAATCTAGTACTAATCTTAAAATTCTAGGTTATAAATCTGCTTGTTAGCTTATCAAATGTTTAATTTGCTTTCTAGTTAGCTTATCTGTGCTTATTGTCATCTAATATGCTTATCAGTCTTAATTGATCATCTATCTTTAGTTAATATAGCTTAGATTTTAGTTTTGCAATTTCTATCTTAAAAATCATAAAAAACCCAAAAAATAGTTAATATAGTTTGTAGATCTTTGATTCTAACTTTAGTGATTGTTGATTTATGTTTGTTAAGACTAGGGGTGGGGTGATAAGCTGATTATATAAACTGGTAATAAGGGGTTTATTAATTTAGATTTTCATTCACCATAGCTTAAATAAATGTCATTTAAAGTCTAAAGGAGATTTTTGGATTAGAGTTGTTTGACCTCAATAAAGTCAAGGTATCTAGTACTTTTCCTTTAGTCATTTATTTTCATATTTGATAAAGTTTTAAGCAGGTTTGTGGAGTTAGTTCACTTTTAAAATCAAATTGAAGCTTATAGTTTTTGTTCCTGCACCAGGGGATTTTTCCTTTTCCTAAACTTGTTAAAAACTTGACCCAAGCTGACTTAAGCTTGGTTTATGTTTGTGGTGTGTTTATACACATTCTCTTTGATGCTAATGCAAGATTTACCTTAAAGGTAACCTGCAATTGGTTTTGGCCCCCTCCCTTTGTCAATCTGGCATCACCCAGTAGTAACTGCAGTTACTACTGCTTACCTTTTCATTAGCATTTAAGCTAGCTCAAATAAGCTTTAGGTTTTAAATTAGTAGGTTTCATATTTATATTAGGACTAGTTAGTTTAAAAGTTAATTTTCAATTTCTAGCTTAATTACTAGGGTACATTAGCTTCTAAAGTTTTAAAAAGTCCTAAAAAAAACCAAAAAACAGTAGTAACTAAATCTTAGCTTTTAAACTTAGATTTCTAGCTTATAGTATTAGTTTTTATCATTTATATTTCTAGCTTATTAATAGAGTAATTAGATTTCAAAAGCTTAGCTTATGTCATAGCTTATAGAGCTTTTTAGCTTATTTAGATTTTAAGTTTTTAATGCTTATTTCTGAGTTAGCCTTTTAGATCATCAAATTAAGTTAGCTTATAGTGTTCTTGGCTTAAGTAGCTTTTCAAATTTAGATACTATACATCATTAGCTTTCTAGGACAGTTTTTGTTTTCAAATTTGAGCTTAAAATAAGTTGTGTGCAAGCTTATAAGTGAAAATTAGCTTTTTGGAGCTCAAAAGCTCACTTTCTGAGGCAGCAGCTTCATAAACTCTTTAAGAGCTTATTTTTGAGTTTCAGCTTATAGTTTCTTTATTAAAATAGCTTAAAAAGTTGTCCTCTACAACTTTTGTTCTTTAAGTTTTTTTTATTTTAAAAAAGGGAAGTGGAAGTTGGGGGTGAGCAAGACTCGAACCCCCGACCTCAACACCTCAACCCTTTATAACACACCACACTCCCTACCGCTGTGCCCTTGGGTCTTTTTCATAAGACTCTTACACAATTAATTCTTTATACACATTTTGGCCCAATAAGCCTTATAAGCTGTTCCAGCTTATTTCGTGGCTTATTTAATAAGCTGTGATCTCGATCTATTTTTCCCTAGTTTTAATTATATATAGCCTAATTTCTGTGATTTTTTCTAAATTTTTGTTAGTTCCATTTATATTTTTAAACATTTATTTTCATTAAAAACTTTAAAAAATCATAAAAAATAGAAAAATAATCAAAAAAATAAAAATATTTTTTAGAAAATTTTCTTTTATCATTTAAAACGTAGGAAAATTAGTTTGACTCTCGTGGGTTTATTTTTGAGAATTTTAGCTTTTAGGGCTCGGTTTTTCAAATCCCTTATTTCGTTTTTGTGATTTCTTTCAAATTTTATCGTTAAGTTTTCAAATTTTGCAAATCCCTTTATTTTTACTCATAGAATTAGATTATTAATTCAAATTCTAGGTTAAAGTGCTAATTAGGGTTTATTTTGTCATTTCCGTTTTTCGTCCGCGTGTTTAGTTATTTTACTTGCATTTAATTGTTTTAATTGTTTTTAGTCATAGAAAATCAATCAAAAAGTTGAAAATCATTCATAACATTGTCCAAACTGAATCGAGGGAATCAATTCACATTTCTTTGGGATACGACCCGGTAATCACTTACCGGTTAAACGTATTATATTATATATTTTTGTGTGTTTAAATTGCATTTAATCTTTGTCCTCAAGGATTATTTGTAAATTTCTATAAATACTTTGATATATTATATATACGTAAAATTTCTTCAATCAGAAATCTAGATAACTAAACTTCGCCAGCTGCCTACGGTCCATCTAGCTACTTTTCTTAACTTTAATCTCATCCTGCTGAATACCTGAAAATGATGCTTATACGTCAACACAATGGTTGGTGAGAAACATAGGTTTTTAGACACATATTCAATCCGTTTTCAAAACAATTTAACCAATTCCTTTAATTATAAAACAATACGCTTGTACGGCAATTATGCTAACTAACATACAAGCTAACATGCAATTTAATCAAACCAAACACTCAAACACCAAGCAAACGACCTCAATCGCTCTTGGATTATACCAAATCTCTTTCCTTCTAGCTCAGGCCATGGATACCCGCAAGTAACCCTCCTGACTAGGCCACACATCAATATCACATCACATAACATGTAGCACATAACGCATATCAGTCACATAACAGTCCATGCATTTACACTAACACACAATTACAGGAATTCAAAACATATTTAACACTACATCATTATCCATCCCAAGTTTAAAAACCACTTTAAAAAGCGGGACTATGTAACACACCTGAATGCTTAAAACGCCAGCTTCTAAAATCCTAATCACGCAACTATACAAATAGATAAACACGGTTACACGCGACCAAGCTAAAAGCTTTAGTCCATGTAACACACATATGATGGATGTCTAAGGGTGTGATTAACCATCATGGGTCACCCCGACACCATGCCCAACCTTAACCACTTCATTAACTCATTTTACTAGTTAACTACAATTTGTTCAAAAGTGCAGAATTTTAGTGTAACTTTAGCCTCTTAAAACCCTTACTTGCTAACCTTCATAAATTTTACAAAAAATCACTTAAGCTCATTTATGAGTTTACTAACTACCTTGTGATTTCCAATTACTCATTACATGTGCAACTATCCCAAATAAAATCAAACTTCAAAACTGTCCCAATTCAGATCTGATTGCACACTAAAATGTATAGCCCTAATTACCCTACTTAGACACAAAATCAGAAGCTCTCCTTCTAGGGTTTCTTTATATACATATAGAACTTAATTAATGTAGATTTTCTAACCTTAATTATACTTTTAAGTTAGGGTTTTACCCTCCTAAACATGACCTAATTCTGACCCGTATTTACTGTTTTGACAACTTTTCTTGTAACCAATATTTAACCAACTTCCAGAACTCAAAATCATTCAAGGACGGACTTTCTAGAAAATAGACTCTTTGAACTACAATTTAGGCAGTTGAATCATATAAAAACACGTTTTTAACATCTAGATATTATCAGTTGAACACAACCTTAAATTCTGCTCAACTCTAAATCATGTTCTAACGCAAACCCTAACATACAACATGCATGATCGTAACTCTAAACTACCCCTAATCATTATATCATCATTAAAGTTCATATATAATCTGTATTTTATGTAAACCCTAGATTCATCATATTAATTGTTACATGATTTAAAGAAAACTAAACAACTAGGGTTAACGAACATACCTAAACCTTGATTCTTGAACACTAAATCACCAACTTGTTCTTGATTAAAAAAATCTTTTTTTTATTCTTCTTGAGGGTTCAGCCGATCACAAGGGGAGAGGGAGAGAAAAAGTAATTTGGGGTTTTATTAAATTTGTATTTATACTAATAGAATCCTAATTATAGTCAAACTTTGTTTCCTTTTTTTTCTTTTCTTTAAACCGGCCGATTAACACCCCTTTATATATATATTTATTTATTTTTATTTATTAATTAACTAATTATCTTCATTACCTTAAGTTTTCATAAAAACCTATGCTAATTTGGGTAAACATTTTTACTTAAACGCAACTTACTTAACTTTCTAAAAATAACTTTTCATTTCACATTTCACTTTCTATATTTAGAAAGTCCACTATAAATATCTAAATTTCATCCACTTCACTTATTTCCAACATGCTACATTTCTCATAAACGCTTAACACAAATCATCTAACTATTGACGTAGCATTGCATGCAATACGCCATCTCTTTCTATTATTACTACACGTGAACAAATGAAATACTCATCACCAACACAAATGCACTCAAAATAAGATGATCATACACCTCAAAATGACATCATGCACCTATTCAAATGACTTAGCACACATATATAACACATAGCACACAAGAAACACACAAAACGAACTCTTAGCCATTTCTAAAGGTATCACTAACCTGATTAAATCACGGGTGTCACAACATGGTAGAAAGGAAAAATAAGACTCTACAAGAAATGAGTAGAACAATGTTAAATGAACAATAGTTACCATAAAAGTTTTGGTGTAACGCCGTAGACACTTCAACCTACATCCTTAACTGAATCCTATTTAGATCCATCTAAGGAAACACACCATATGAACTCTTGAGAGGTAGGAAACCTACTCTTGATTACTTCAAAGTGTTTGGAAGCAAGTGTTTCATTCTAAACACTAAAGATTACCTCACCAAGTTTGACCCAAAGTTATATGAAGGTGTTTTCGTAGGTTAATCTCAAAATAGTAAAGCCCATATCATCCTAAACAAACACACTATGAAAATCAAAGAATCACTCAACGTGACATTCAATGAAACTCCTTCACCATCTAAAACACCACCCTTGATGAATGATGACTTAGATGAAGAAGAAGCAATTAAGGTTACCGAAAAGAAAAACTTAGAAAATGACATTGAGGATGAAACTTTAGAAGTTGTCGAAATTGTCAACATTAAGGAATCTAAGAACCATCCATTAGAAAAAGTCATAGAAAACCTTAACCAAAGAACACTTAGGTCTCAAGCCCAAAGCCAAAGTAACTTTTTTTTGCTTTATATCAACTTTAGAACCTAAGAATGTGAATGAAGCCTTAAAGGATGAAAGTTGGATAGTTGAAATGCAAGAAGAATTAAACCAATTCATTGCAAATGATGTTTGGGAGTTAGTACCACACCCTAAGAGTACGACAATTATAAGAACTAAGTGGGTGTATAGAAATAAGCTAGACGAGAACGGTGTTGTATCTCATAATAAGGCTAGGTTAGTAGCTCAAGATTATAATCAACAAGAGGGAATTGATTATGACGAAACTTATGCTTGTGTAGCTAGATTATGTTAGATGATAGGTTACGGCCCAAGCCTAATCAAAGGCTTAAGGTATATTAGGGTTTAAGGTTAATGTTAGCTTATTCCTAAAGATATGTTCTATTATAAATAGACATGCTTTCTTATGTAATTGGCAAGAATTCAATCAATATTAATTTCCATTATCTTTCATGGTATCAGAGCTTTAGGTTAGATGCACCAACAAATTTTGCTATCTTCCGGTCATTGGTTACTTACCGATGATCCGGAAGGATCCCGGTTATTTTCGCTTTATTGTTTTTTCCAATAAGGATTGTTTTTCATTTTCAATGCATAAACCCTATCACACAAAACCCTAGCCGTAAAAAATATGTTGATTTGCCATCAAACAACTATATATATTTTTTCTCATCAAATTTGTTATATGTCATATTTGCATAGGAGTAATCATACAAAAGTGTTAGAATAGAGGAGAAGAGCTAGAGAGTATTTTTCATTATTTTCAAAGTTTTTATTCCAAAAGGGAAAATAGAAATGGGAGGTAGAGGTGAATTACAAAATGTAAAGACTTGTATAAATACCCCTCCTAGATGGGTATTTATACTTATTGTTGTTCTTGTTCTATTTTCCTAACTTTAGTCAAACCTTGGTCAACTTTACTTAACTTTGACCAAGATAGACTTTATTACATTATAATTACTAATAAAACTATAAAACTAAACAAAACTATACAAAGACCAATTCATATAATAATAAACACTTTTCTTAAACCTAACAATCTCCCCCTAAGGGTTGATTATTATAGATGCTTCATCGTCGGTAGAATTGGTCTTCCATTCACAAAAGATTCCTTCTTCTCATTTGCTTTTTGATAACCAAAATATCTTTTCGCCATGTTTCTCCCCCATCAGGAGGATCAACATCCGTATGATGTTCATCGTGATATGCGAAAAGTTATTGCATTTCAAACTTGGCTTTCAAAATTTCCCATAATTCTGGATCAGTTGCTTGATCTTGAGGTTTTGACATCATATTCAAATATAACTGTTGTTAAAGATCAACCGTTGATTTTCCAGCAGTTGATGAACTTGTTGTTGGATAAAGATTAAGAGTTGTATTCTGTATATGCTTTCGAAATAGTTCTTCAATCATTTTTGGTCCATAAGTGGAAAATTTTGTAGAGATCATTTCTTGTGTATTTATAGGATCAACTTCATGATCCTTGTTAACTGCAAGATTAACCAGATGTGGCATATCCTTGTTGATCATCTCATTAGTCTTTGCAAATGTCATTTCAGGTATAACATTGTTGCAATGATCAAGAACTTCTTGAATCTTTCTCATACAGAACTCATGAGTTATAAATTTGTTTTTGATATGTGAGCGAATTTGACCACGTCTTCTGCACATGCCATCAATACTTCTTGGAAGAATCTTCGTCTTGTATAAAAGAAACCTTTTTTGCTTTTAGGTATGGACGAATCTTTGGATGTGGTAGAAGTTGTTGGTGATACAGTGGCTGTCAATTCCTCAAAAATTGTTTTATCAGAAGATAAATCTGTCTTAGGAGATCTAGTTGGTGTGGGAATTGGTGTCTGCTTCTTCTCATTCCTAAACTCCATACTACCTGACGCACCCTCATCATTATCATTCTCTTTAACAACCTCATCCGTTTTCTTAACATCATCATTTTCCTCTTCCTTCTCAATCTCATCATCTTTCATTTCCTTCTCAATTTCTTCATCATCACCATTAACGTTTTTCGGATGTTCCTTATGACTCCCGGGCTCTATCCTAGTACCAAAATCATCAACATCATCCTTAATCATGGAATCAGCAAACTCACTCGCATATGATTCTTCATCTTTGTCACCTTCAACCATCTTTTCAATCTTATCCTCATCCAGTTTCTCTTGTACTTAAGCAATATTTTCTTGAGCTTCAGCAGCTAAAGCAGTTTTGTGTAATGTGAGACTGAGAATGGTTGCTTCAGCCACTTCATCGTTTCTTTTGTCTGATGGTGACTTTCAGTAGTTTTCTTAGTGAACTAGTTTCTCCAGCATGTTGCTTCCTCTTCTTCCCCTGAGGACTAACAGCAGTAAGGGTAGCTTTCCTATGGGTGCTAGGTGTAGTCATATGTGTTCCTTGGGTAGAAACAACTGGTTGTGGTTGATTCATTGGAATGTCTACTCTAACAAACACCATCTCATACTCCTTTTAGTCATCAGTGGCATGAATTTTCTCAGTTAAGAATTCATTTGGAAGCAACATCCCTTGCATAGTCACATTCCCCGTGGTATAAACATTCACCAATGGAATATCATCCTTGATGGAATGATAATCCTCTTTAATTCTTGGAGAAATGGTTTCATACTTCTTCATCAAATCAGCAATAATGAGCTTTGTGAAGCGAGGGTACTGAATGTAATCCTTCTTTTGAGTTACACAATTCATGAAATCCCACCATAGAAGAGCAACATAATCAACATTTGTGCGATTGACAACAACATGAAATAGTTAAAGAATGTTGATCTTTGTTTGATCATGTCCAGATGTTCGTGTTGTTAAGAAGCGGTTAAACACCTTGAATATAGTCTGCCACGGTTTAGCAAGAAACTTCATGTGAAAGGCACTAACTTTATCAATAACTCCTTGGTAGCCAACCCTGTTCATGAATGATTCAATAATTTAAATGGTGATAGGTGCAATAAATGGATTTTCTAGAGTTTCCACTGGCAGATTAATAGTGTTTCAGAACATATCTATAGTGTAGATAATCATTTGAGTATCCAGCTTGAACTTGATCGTGTCTTCAGTATCAGGCACATTGCTAATTGTCCTCCATAATTGTTGTAGATACATAACAGGGACATCAACAGTAGCAGTTAAAACATAGCTTAATGGATGATCAAGTAAGATTTTCCCAATAGTTTTTCATTCAGGAGATCATGGAATACTCTGAAGCACATCATATGTAACGACCAGATTTTTTTTAAAACATGATCTTCTGAAAACTCATTTCATTTATAATATATAACATGTCCGAAATCTGTATACGTTAATAAAATAAGCAGAAGCGTAACTTTTACATGTAAACTGGCTTATTCCAAACGCCCTTTTAAAAATTGAAACTATGAAGAGTACATGACTTATATTATAAAAACTTGTTATTGATAATGACTTGCTTTAGGGCATTCCAAACTGATAACAAATGATGGAAAAGAGAAGCTCGTTACCTAACCTACGAGCTGAAACATTTTAACCAGTTACGCCCTAACTAATCTAACTTAATACAAGCTTAGGTTACTCCTCTTGAGAAAACAGGCAAAAAAACATGAAACTAAGAAACGGTCAGTCATATAAGGAACATAGTAGAGTTAACGGAAAACTATTCTGAATCATAAACTAAAAATATGAGCTGAAAAACATCTGCTTGATGTTTTTTGCTTAAGTAATGTCCATCTGAATGACTTTAATACATGGCTCAAGCATATTTTTGGAGTCTAACTGATTCTAAATTATTACCTGGATTGTGAAATCATATATTGCACTGGCTTATGTCTTTATAGCACATTCCTCTGAAGCTATTTTTGAACTGGCTGCTGATTCTGAGTTAAAATAAAGCTATCTAATAAATGATTTCCTAACTTATAATAATCTAGTTAATCATTATCTATATGAAAGTTCTTATAATACTGTTTTGTAAAGATTGCATTCTTAATACTAGCAGTTAGCTGATATTAAAGCTATGTTCTTATACTTACTATGAAACTACTTGCATAATGCATTGATACTTAATTAGTAACATATCATAGTATTTCAAATACTGAACTTATTAACATATAAGTTAATAAGTTTGTTTTTGAATTGGGCTGCATGAGCTACTATAAATGAATATATAACTAATGACTACATTGGTGATAAGACAATATACCTGGCTGAGTACATATAAAATCAATGGCTGAGTGCATAAGCACATATAGGCGCGGTTAAAGCTCATACTGGCTGAGTGCGTCAGCAATACTAGCTGAGTGTGTAATAAAGCAAATACTGGCTGAGTGCGTAATAAAGCAAATATGGTGAGTGCGTTAAGCACATACTGCTCTGCTTTTCTATTCTTGTGTTAGAGTGCGTTATAAGCATATAGTATTCCAACACAGGAATTTGAATGAGACTAAAGTTTAATACTAATTTATTCTGAGTTTCGGAATTGTTCACAGTATTATTCATTATTAGAAATTAGGATAAGCTGAATATGACCTAATGTGGTCGCAATAAAACTAAATATTAACCCAATGCGTCAATATTATATTGTATTATGAACCATCGGTTAATCATATTACTTAAATATGATCCATCAATCAACATATTCTAAATAAGACCAAACGGGTACATCATTTATACTAAATATAGGACACAACGAGTCAACATATACTTAATATACCATAAGGGTCAACATAATCGTAAATTTATGACCCAAGGGATCAATCATATACTGAATACGGACATAACCGGGTCCGCCGTAATACTAGTTATGACATAACAGTCAACATATAACTATAATAAGACCCAACAGGTCAACATGTATACTAATAATATTAAAAATTTTATCACATGGAGTCGAAGTGATGCTCTATTATGACCACATGGTCAAACTTGTTACTTGACTAGCATATTTGTACCACTAAGGTCACTTTAATAAATGAATATTAATAATTCTTGTGATATGACAAGGCTTAGATATAATATAAACTCGTTTATATTACTAAACATGTAAACTGAAAAATCGTTACTCACCTCGGTTGGCTTAAGCATTTTCCTCGAGCGCTTCCTTGACTTCCGTAGGATAACCTAAAATACATAAAAATATCATTCTATAGTCATTTATTAACTTGCTATAATTGTTCGTGCAAATGATCTACATCATTTTTGACTAACTTTTGCAAAATTGCATGTTTGCTGATTTTGAAGTCTGCTGTAATTCTACTGTTTTGACACACTTAAATTCGAATTATAAGAAGAGGCAGTTTAATTAGAAAATAGACTCAAAGAGCTTAAAATTTGGTCCTAGCCTAAGTCAATTCTGAGAAACGGTTTATTCCTTCGGCCCTTAAGTTGCATATATTTCTGAAAAACTTGCTGATCCGCTTTTGAAACTTCTTCCAAATCGAACCAAAACCATAATATGTCTATCTAATATTTACCAAATTATATCACAAATATTAGACTTGTTTAGGTCAATTTCTAACAGGAATTATGCCAAAAATTTATTCTTTAGGTGTTAATTTAAGCTCTTAGCCAAAACCCTTTTTTTTAAAATATTCATTCATAACTTTTAATCATCACATGAATTCTTCTAATCTTTTAAACACTTGATTCCAGTTAAATACAATGTATACAATACTCTAACATTAAATTGATTGTCCTATAATGATGTTTCATTATATAAAAGGACTATGGTTCTAAAAGTAACATCATTTTAGCATCATAACCTCAATATTTAGCGATTCAATCTATGAATCTTGATAAGAACTAAAATTTACTTGATGGGGATGAATTTATATGCTTAGAACATTCTTGGTTACTCTATAAATACATTCCATCATAATTCTATCTTAAATTCTTCTTGAAGGTTTTCTAGAAATGAGAGGTTCTAAGTATTTTCCCTCTTTGAATACCTTATGATATACATCGACTCTTGCCAAACACACATACACGTGTGCTGTTGTGTGATGGTTCCAGGAAATGATAAGGCTTATATAAGAATAAGGGCAAAAACTCACAAAATTACAAAAGGTAATTTTAAACCCTTTTAAAACATAACTCTTGCCAATGTGGCAAAGAATGGTCCATGCAGGCTAAAAACCTGGAGGTTTCTAGTACTAAAAACTGGAGGTTCTAGTTACCAGTGTTTTAGATGTTGGATTAAACTTAGGTCACAGCAAGTTCTTTTCTATAATACTTGAACCCACATAATACTTTCTAATAACCATTTACATGATATTATATACTTATAGTTTGACTAACCAATCACTTAAAACATTCAACACCTATAATGTCATAGTCTAAACTTATGCAATGGGAATTCTGGTAATAAAATATCTAAAACCAGTTTTGGGGTGTTACAACTCTCCCCTCACTTATTTCATTGTGTTCCTTATGAACTAACTTGGGCGACTATATCAGGCATGTCTTATGTATGGTGGCACTAAGTCTACCACCACTTAGTCCTGTGACTTATCTATTTCATTTCTGTTATTTGAATGAAATGTAAACTTAAATCTTGCCTTCTATATCTTCCTAAACTTAATTGTACTGCTTATTCTAAAATTGAATCTAAAACTTCTGAACCTTTACTACATGTCTACATGTCAAATGCCTAATTCTAGATAAAGGCATATCTTAATCATTTTCTGTTTCGGTAGGTTCCTTAACCTTTCTATTTTTGTTAGTAAGTGCTAGATCTGTCTATCTGTTGATTTGCTTACTAATTCTTCTATGATATTATGATGCTACTTTTCTGAACTCTGAATCTAAACTGTTCTAGTCTGCTAATCTATATTACTTATTCTATACTAAACCTTACTAAAATCTAAGTAGTTCTGGCTATTATATAATAACCGACATATGAGACTGTAATAGATGAGACTTATAAATTTCTATCTGTCTCTACTATTCATGGTCGTATGATTTCTGATTCTAAATCTGACTGAATCATGATTCTAGTTTGTTAAGATTATGTCTCATCTACGCTTACTGTTGTATAAATTTCCTCGAGACATTATATGATCCTAATAAATCCATGTTATATGATGTAACTGTTATCACGTTGGCCAGACGTCATAATACTCGTATCACATAAACATGTCTTTATTGTCATCGTATTCTACCTCGATTCATTAATAAAACTAACAATCTTGAATCATGTTCTACTATCAAGTTAATCTGCTGCTATCTATGTACTTCTGTTCATGCATTCAGTTACTATTCGCATACCGTTGCGATAACATGATTGCTGATCATAGCATACTACGCATGCTAAGTCTAATTTTGAAATTCTGCACGTCTTTACATGATATTATGTTTTCGATATTCGGGTTCTAACCATTTATTTCTGTCACTTGGCTGTCTAACATGTACTACACATGATTTCTGATTTCTATCATATACCAAGATACTAAGCATGGTCTAATAATGCACTTAACCTTGCGCATTCTAACTATGTTTTGCTTTCTAAGCGACTATTTCACAACTGCACATGACATAATAGCATATACTATAACGGTTTCTGATTTCTTATCTATACTGTCTATAGCTACCATTTGCTATGTATGCTTATCAAATCTTGCTTTTATACTTTTAAGGCATTCTTAACATGCTCTACTTAATTACAATTCATCTTTGCATCTCAAGTATAACTGTAAGGTCAATTTAGAACTCAAATCTGAGTGACCCTCTATATATTGATTAATATTATCTACATGATTAACCAGGGATACCTGAACTTGTCCTGAAATCCTTTATCCTTTTCTCATAGGCTGATCAACTCTCAAAATGCTAAGACTTATGATATGTGTTTATTCTGTCATATTCTGTCTTGTTTCAATATTGTAACCCTTCTGAATACTGGTTACATTATGCACATACTGAAATACTTGGTTACAATGAAACATATAAACACTTAACACATAACCATCGAGTAAGCTTCCCGGGATATCTCATGATCATGATAGCTTCATGCCATATCATGTAAGTATTAGTACGTTGATCAGACGTCATAATAATCACATTATATAACCATGAATTTATTGCTATCATAATTTATCCCAAGTTACTAAACTAAAACGTATCATATAACTGCACATGATCTCATCTGAATACTAACTACATGCTGCTATGTTATCAATGCATAGTGATTCTGTATGCCTTCTATACCGTGAACATATGGTTCATGATATGAAACTTTATCTAATATCTGAGATGTACTATGCGTTACATGTCTATATCTGGAAACTTATATGATTTGATATACGCTGCTAATCACATCAACTGGTATGCATCACTAAGCATGAACTACATATCTGACAAACATGAGCCAAATAGCTACAATCCGGATAATCATAATCCGTGTATTAATAAACATATAAATGTGCGATGCACCTAATTCTGAATTCAACATTGAGCAATCTGTTTAAGTCCAAGCATCCCCTTACAATGGTGGATACTTAAATCTCTCAAACCATCATCGCTCTGATACCAACTTGTAACGCCCAGATATTTTTTTTAAAACATGAGCTTTGAAAACTCATTTCATTTATAATATGTAGCATGTCTGAAATATGTATACGTTAATAAAATAAGCGGAAGTGTAACTTTTACATGTAAATGAGCTTATTCCAAACGCCCCTTTAAAAATTGTAACTATGAAAAGTACATGACTTTTATTATAAAACTTATTATTGATAATGACTTGCTTTGGGGCATTCCAAACTGATAACAAATGATGGAAAAGAGAAGCTCGTTACCTAACCCACGAGCTACACCATTTTAACCCGTTACGTTCCATCTAACACATAGCTTGGTCTCATCTTGCAAACCTAAAAAACATGAAACTGAGAACGGTAAGTCTATAAGACTTAGTGAGATAACGGAAACTGTTCTGAATTATAAACTAAAGTATAAGCTGAACATCAACATGATGTTTTCTGCATAAGTCATGTGCCCATCCTGAAAGACTTTGATATATGGCTACAAGCATATATTTGGAGTCTAATCGATTCTAACTTATTACTGGATGTGAATTCGTAAGTATCTTTACTGGCTAAGTCTTTATAGCACATTCCTCTGAAGCTAATTTTGAATTGGCTACTGACTGAGTAATAAAGCTATCTATAAACTGATTTCTAACTAATAATAATCCAGTAATCATTAACTGTATAAAAGTTACATATAATACTGTTTTGTAAAGCTGAATTCTAATACTAGCAGTCTAGATGATATTAAAGCTATATCTTAAACTTACTAATGAAATTGCATGCATAAAGCATGATACTAAATAAGTACATATCATACTATTTCGACTACTTGAACATATTACTATAAGTACATAAGAATGATATTGATTGGGTGCATGAGCTACATAAAGCACAATACTAACTGACTTCATTGAGTGCATAAGATAATATACTGGCTGAGTACATATAAAACATTGGCTGAGTGCATAAGCACATACTGAGCGCGTAAAGTACATACTGGCTGAGTGCGTAAAGCACATACTGGCTGAGTGCGTAGAGCACATACTGGCTGAGTGCATAAAGCACTATTATTCCATACAGGATTGACTGAGACTAAGTTTATTACTAAATTGTTCTGTGTTCGGAATTGTTCACACGTAATATTCATATATAAATTAAGGCTAAGCTAATATGACCTAATGGGTCGCCATAAAACTAAATATTACCCAATGGTCAATATATATTTAATATGAAACAACGGTTCACCATAATACTAAATATGACCAACGGTCAACATATACTAAATAAGACCAAACGGGTTAACATAATACTAAATATGACCCAACGGTCAACATATACTGAATAAGACTCAACGGGTCAACATAATACTAAATATGACCCAATGGTCAACATATACTGAATACGACACAACCGGTCTCCATAATACTAGATATGACCTAACGGTCAACATATATTGAATAACACCCAACAGGTCAACATAATACTAAATATTATCACATAAGTCAAAGTGATACTAATATGACCACACGGGTCAACATGATACTTGACTTGCATATTTGACCACTAAGGTCACTTTAATACATGAATTACATATTTCTTGAGATATAACAAGGCATATATATATTACACACGTTTAATCTACTAAACATGTTAACTGAAAATCTGTTACTCACCTCGGGTTGGCTTACGCATTCCTCGGGTGTTCCTTCACTTCCAAGATCACCTAAAAAGATAAACATATTATTCTATAGTCATTATAACTTGCTATAATGTCCGTGCACATGATCTACATTATTTTCGCTAACTTTTGCAAAATGGATGTTTGCTGATTTTTAGACAGTCTGCTGTAATTTGCTGTTTTGACCCACTTAAATTCTGAATTAACAGACGAGGCCAGGCCAGTTTAATTAGAAAATAGACTCAAAGAGCTAAAATTTGGTCCTAGCCTCAAGTCAATCTGATAAACGGTTTATTCTCTACGGCCCTTCAAAGTTGGCATAACATTCTGTACAACTTGCTGATCCGTTTTGAAACATCATCAAAACGACCCAAAACCCATAATAAGCTAATCCTAATTTTACCAACTTTATATCACAATTTTTTGACTTGTTTAGGTAATTTTCAACTGCTCTTAAGCCAAAAATTTCTTCTTTAGGTGTTAATTTAAGCTCTAGCCAAACACCCTTTTATTTAACATAATCATTCATAACTTTTAATCATCACATGAATTCTTCTAATCTTTTAAACCATGATTCAATTACTTAAATGTAAACATACTCTAACATTAACATGATTGTCTAAATGATGTTTCATTATAATACAAGGCTATGGTTCTAAAGAACCTCAATTTGCATAAACCCTCCAATTTAGCTAGTAATCTTTTGAATCTTGATAAGAACTAACTACATACCTTGATGGGGAATGAATTTATATGCTTAGAACTTCTTGTTCCTCTATAATCATACCATCATAATTCTTAATTCTTGAATTCATCTTGAAGAGTGTTCTAGCAATGAAGTGATTAAGTATTTTCCCTCTTGAAATCCCTATGATAAACATGACTCTGCCAACACACATACACGTGTGCTGTTGTGATGGATTCCAGGAATGATAAGGCTTATATAAGCATAAGGGTACAAAGGTAATTTCAACCTTTAAACATAACTTTGCAATTGTGGCAAGAATGGTCCCTGCAGGCTAAAACCTGGAGGTTCTAGTACTAAAACCTGGAGGTTCTAGTACCAGTTTAGGATGTTGGCAACTTAGGTCCCGCAAGTTCTTTTCTATAATACTTGAGCCACATAATACTTTCTAAAACCATTTACATGATATTTATACTTATAGTTTGACTAACCAATCACATAAAACATTCAAACTTATAAAGTCATAGTCAAACTTATGCAATGGCATTCTGGTAATAAAATATCTAAAACCCAGTTTTGGGGTGTTACAACTCTCCCCCACTTATTTCATTCGTGTCCTGTAACACGCCCCGGACCCTTATTCCGCTGCGACCCAATTTGGGGGTGTTACACTAAGTCTCCCCCACTTAGACTGTACTTATCTATTTCATTTCTGTTATTTTGACTGAAAATGTGACCATAAATCTTGCCATAATATCTTCTAAACTTACTTGGTACTGCTTATTCTAAGTCTGAATCTAAAACTTCTGAACCTTACTACATGTCAAATGCCTAATTCTAGATAAAGGCATATCTTAATCATTTTCTGTTTCGGTAGGTTCCTTAACCTTTCTATTTCTGTTAGTAAGTGCTAGATCTGTCTATCTGTTGATTTGCTTACTAATTCTTCTATGATATTATGATGCTACTTTTCTGAACTCTGAATCTAAACTGTTCTAGTCTGCTAATCTATATTACTTATTCTATACTAAACCTTACTAAAATCTAAGTAGTTCTGGCTATTATATAATAACCGACATATGAGACTGTAATAGATGAGACTTATAAATTTCTATCTGTCTCTACTATTCATGGTCGTATGATTTCTGATTCTAAATCTGACTGAATCATGATTCTAGTTTGTTAAGATTATGTCTCATCTACGCTTACTGTTGTATAAATTTCCTCGAGACATTATATGATCCTAATAAATCCATGTTATATGATGTAACTGTTATCACGTTGGCCAGACGTCATAATACTCGTATCACATAAACATGTCTTTATTGTCATCGTATTCTACCTCGATTCATTAATAAAACTAACAATCTTGAATCATGTTCTACTATCAAGTTAATCTGCTGCTATCTATGTACTTCTGTTCATGCCTTCAGTTACTATTCGCATACCGTTGCGATAACATGATTGCTGGTCATAGCATACTACGCATGCTAAGTCTAATTTTGAAATTCTGCACGTCTTTACATGATATTATGTTTTCGATATTCGGGTTCTAACCATTTATTTCTGTCACTTGGCTGTCTAACATGTACTACACATGATTTCTGATTTCTATCATATACCAAGATACTAAGCATGGTCTAATAATGCACTTAACCTTGCGCATTCTAACTATGTTTTGCTTTCTAAGCGACTATTTCACAACTGCACATGACATAATAGCATATACTATAACGGTTTCTGATTTCTTATCTATACTGTCTATAGCTACCATTTGCTATGTATGCTTATCAAATCTTGCTTTTATACTTTTAAGGCATTCTTAACATGCTCTACTTAATTACAATTCATCTTTGCATCTCAAGTATAACTGTAAGGTCAATTTAGAACTCAAATCTGAGTGACCCTCTATATATTGATTAATATTATCTACATGATTAACCAGGGATACCTGAACTTGTCCTGAAATCCTTTATCCTTTTCTCATAGGCTGATCAACTCTCAAATAGCTAAGACTTATGATATGTGTTTATTCTGTCATATTCTGTCTTGTTTCAATATTGTAACCCTTCTGAATACTGGTTACATTATGCACATACTGAAATACTTGGTTACAATGAAACATATAAACACTTAACACATAACCATCGAGTAAGCTTCCCGGGATATCTCATGATCATGATAGCTTCATGCCATATCATGTAAATATTAGTACGTTGATCAGACGTCATAATAATCACATTATATAACCATGAATTTATTGCTATCATAATTTATCCCAAGTTACTAAACTAAAACGTATCATATAACTGCACATGATCTCATCTGAATACTAACTACATGCTGCTATGTTATCAATGCATAGTGATTCTGTATGCCTTCTATACCATGAACATATGGTTCATGATATGAAACTTTATCTAATATCTGAGATGTACTATGCGTTACATGTCTATATCTGGAAACTTATATGATTTGATATACGCTGCTAATCACATCAACTGGTATGCATCACTAAGCATGAACTACATATCTGACAAACATGAGCCAAATAGCTACAATCCGGATAATCATAATCCGTGTATTGATAAACATATAAATGTGCGATGCACCTAATTCTGAATTCAACATTGAGCAATCTGTTTAAGTCCAAGCATCCCCTTACAATGGTGGATACTTAAATCTCTCAAACCATCATCGCTCTAATACCAACTTGTAACGCCCAGATATTTTTTTTTAAACATGAGCTTTGAAAACTCATTTCATTTATAATATGTAGCATGTCTGAAATATGTATACGTTAATAAAATAAGCGGAAGTGTAACTTTTACATGTAAATGAGCTTATTCCAAACGCCCCTTTAAAAATTGTAACTATGAAAAGTACATGACTTTTATTATAAAACTTATTATTGATAATGACTTGCTTTGGGGCATTCCAAACTGATAACAAATGATGGAAAAGAGAAGCTCGTTACCTAACCCACGAGCTACACCATTTTAACCCGTTACGTTCCATCTAACACATAGCTTGGTCTCATCTTGCAAACCTAAAAAACATGAAACTGAGAACGGTAAGTCTATAAGACTTAGTGAGATAACGGAAACTGTTCTGAATTATAAACTAAAGTATAAGCTGAACATCAACATGATGTTTTCTGCATAAGTCATGTGCCCATCCTGAAAGACTTTGATATATGGCTACAAGCATATATTTGGAGTCTAATCGATTCTAACTTATTACTGGATGTGAATTCGTAAGTATCTTTACTGGCTAAGTCTTTATAGCACATTCCTCTGAAGCTAATTTTGAATTGGCTACTGACTGAGTAATAAAGCTATCTATAAACTGATTTCTAACTAATAATAATCCAGTAATCATTAACTGTATAAAAGTTACATATAATACTGTTTTGTAAAGCTGAATTCTAATACTAGCAGTCTAGATGATATTAAAGCTATATCTTAAACTTACTAATGAAATTGCATGCATAAAGCATGATACTAAATAAGTACATATCATACTATTTCGACTACTTGAACATATTACTATAAGTACATAAGAATGATATTGATTGGGTGCATGAGCTACATAAAGCACAATACTAACTGACTTCATTGAGTGCATAAGATAATATACTGGCTGAGTACATATAAAACATTGGCTGAGTGCATAAGCACATACTGAGCGCGTAAAGTACATACTGGCTGAGTGCGTAAAGCACATACTGGCTGAGTGCGTAGAGCACATACTGGCTGAGTGCATAAAGCACTATTATTCCACACAGGATTGACTGAGACTAAGTTTATTACTAAATTGTTCAGTGTTCGGAATTGTTCACACGTAATATTCATATATAAATTAAGGCTAAGCTAATATGACCTAATGGGTCGCCATAAAACTAAATATTACCCAATGGTCAATATATATTGAATATGAAACAACGGTTCACCATAATACTAAATATGACCAACGGTCAACATATACTGAATAAGACCCAACGGGTCAACATAATACTAAATATGACCCAATGGTCAACATATACTGAATACGACACAACCGGTCTCCATAATACTAGATATGACCTAACGGTCAACATATATTGAATAACACCCAACAGGTCAACATAATACTAAATATTATCACATAAGTCAAAGTGATACTAATATGACCACACGGGTCAACATGATACTTGACTTGCATATTTGACCACTAAGGTCACTTTAATACATGAATTACATATTTCTTGAGATATGACAAGGCATATATATATTAAACACGTTTAATCTACTAAACATGTTAACTGAAAATCTGTTACTCACCTCGGGTTGGCTTACGCATTCCTCGGGTGTTCCTTCACTTCCAAGATCACCTAAAAAGATAAACATATTATTCTATAGTCATTATAACTTGCTATAATGTCCGTGCACATGATCTACATTATTTTCGCTAACTTTTGCAAAATGGATGTTTGCTGATTTTTGGACAGTCTGCTGTAATTTGCTGTTTTGACCCACTTAAATTCTGAATTAACAGACGAGGCCAGTTGCATTAGAAAATAGACTCAGAGAGCTAAAATTTGGTCCTGGCATCAACTCAATCCGATAAACGGTTTATTTTCTACGGCCCTTCAAAGTTGGCATAAAATTCTGCACAACTTGCTGATCCGTTTTGAAACATCACCAAAACGACCCAAAACCCATAATAAGCTATCCCAATCTTCGCCAAACTTATATCAGAGCTTATTAGACATGTTTAGGTTATTTTCTAACAGGCCTTAAGCCAAAATTTGCTTCTTTAGGTGTTAATTTAAGCTCTAGCCAAACACCCCTTTGTTTAACATAATCATTCATAACTTCAAATCATCACATGAATTCTTTTAATCTTTTAAACCATGATTCAATTACTCAATTCTAAACATACTCTAACATTAACATGATTTTCTAAATCATATTTCATTATAATACAAGGCTAGGGTTCTAAAGAACCTCAATTTAGCATAAACCCTCCAATTTAGCTATTAATCATGAATCTTGATAAGAACTAATACATACCTTGATGGGGAATGAATTTCTATGCTTAAACCTTCTTGTGCCTCCATAATCATACCATTATAATTCTTAATTCTTGAATTCATCTTGAAGAGTGTTCTAGCAATGAAGTGATTAAGTATTTTCCCTCTTGAAATCCCTGTGATAAACATGACTCTGCCAACACACATACACGTGTGTTTTTGTGATGGGTTCCAGGAATGATAAGGCTTATATAAGCATAAGGGTACAAAGGTAATTTCAACCTTTAAACATAACTTTGCAATTGTGGCAAGAATGGTCCCTGCAGGCTAAAACCTGGAGGTTCTAGTACTAAAACCTGGAGGTTCTAGTACCAGTTTAGAATGTTGGCAACTTAGGTCCCGCAAGTTCTTTTCTATAATACTTGAGCCACATAATACTTTCTAAAACCATTTACATGATATTTATACTTATAGTTTGACTAACCAATCACATAAAACATTCAAACTTATAAAGTCATAGTCAAAC
>BQNB010105561.1:0-23577 GCA_026074375.1 Tanacetum coccineum
TCAAGATTAGTACCACGAACATGAGGACTAATCCCACTATGAATTAGAAGGAAGAGACTTACCAAGTCGTCCTTGACATCATCAAGAACACTACTTTCTACAAGGCCATCTTTGCCACTGCTGATGTGCCAGAAATCTACATGCAACAATCCTGTCACACAAATACCAAGATCAAGGAGTCTACATTGTATGAGTTTAAGCTAATAAACAAGAAGTGTCAATTTGAACTTGAGGTGTTTCGTAAGGCTCTCAACATTTGCCTAGAAGTTTAAGGAAAATAATTCATTGTACCTCCATCTGAAGAGGAACTGCTCACCTTTCTCATTAGACTTGGATACAATGGATAATTGACTCATCTGCCAAAAATGCTCATTGATCATATACACCAACCTTGGAGAACCTTAGCATCCATCATCAACAAGTGCCTTTTAGGGAAGATAACTAGCAATGACAAACTTCATCAATCAAGAGTTGCAATAATATGGGGTATGTTCTACAAGAAGAACATTGACTTTGTTGAGTTATTTTGGGAGGATTTTTCATATCAAATTGACAACAGGTGGTTGAAGAAAGGCACACACGAAATCATGCCTTACCCTAGATTCACCAAAATCATCATCAACCATTTCCTCTCTAGTCACAAATTTGTTCCTAAAGGATAACCCTCAGGTCTTAATACAATCAAGGATGATGGTGTTCTAAGCCGAATGAAGTTTTTCAAAATTAGAGAAGATGTTCAAGAATATGGAAAAGCCATTCCAAACACGATGCTGGCAGATGCAATCAAGCAATCAAAAGCTTATAAGGCATTCATTGGCTACTCTACAAGCTTGGTACCACCAAAGAAAACAGAGGTAAAGGTTCAAAAGGCAAGCAACAAGAAGTCACTACAAAGAAGAAAATCGTAATCACTATTGATGACAATATAATCACTGATGATCCAAATGTTTCTTTTGAGCTAAGAAAGTCTATCATCAAAACCGATGCTGAAATTGCTAATGAGATAAGGGGTATCCATGAAACTCATGCACGTTGTAGAATACTAAATAATCAATAACACCAATGAACGTTGAAGAAATATAGAGGGAGAAAGAGGTTGGGAGGATGCTTCTAGTGAGTGAAAGTAAACAAGAAATTACACACTTAGATTTTAAGAAAAGAAATAACCAACCAACACCCTCTCCATGTAAGGAGAGGGTATTTATATAAAGAGATAGAGCCAGCTATGGGCTTATCCATGGGCTTGTTCCTAAGCTAGCTTATCTAGTTTCCTAATATTACTTTACGAGCTATATAAAGATATAATGGAAGTGACCGACACTTTTCATGTTCCTAACAATCTCCCCCCTAAGGGAGGTCACTCTATTTTACAAAAACTTAAACCTAGCATACTATGCTTTGTCTTCAGTCTTGTGCTCACAGACTTGATTTCTTTATTTCATCTTGTGAACATGATGTAGTGATCTTTGACTTTAGGTTTTGACTTGTATCTTTGACTTGATATGAATGTGATCTTAAACTCCTGGAGATCATCAACCAATCATAATCTCTTATCATTATTTTGTGATCTTTTGCCTTCTTGTGTTCTTGTGACTTCTGGACCAACATGCTCATATTGTTCTTAATGTTGAAAGCGTGTGTAACCATCTTTTTTGATATTCTTTAACTTTAACACTTCATCACTTTATGAAGGACGTACGGTATCAACTTAATACTTTGTCGCTTCAAGAAAGACGTACGATATCCGAGTAGCGGATGTCTTGAAACATGTACTTGAGCTTTGTGATGTCTTTATATATGTCGGTCGAGTATGAGCATGTGGTATTGGCTTCAACTTGTCATCGGGAAACTACTACCACCATCAAGAAATCTGCATAAATGGATTAGTGATAAATAACATATATGGATAAAAGTGGCTTTGTCACTTCGTCGAATACGGTTGTAACAAGTACGGTTCTCCGTTACTCAGTATAAATACTGCTTGTGATCAGATAGAATTCTGAAGAATCTCCTTGATAGGGTTTTGCAACTGCACTTGCCGTTCTTATTACTAGAGCATCTCAAAGCAGACAACACGATAAGAGTAAACCGATAAGTTACTATCTTCCCGATTAAGTCATCAATTCGTGTTCAACTTTCCTATGTTTAGATACCCTTGTAAGGCTTCCCATGGACATAAGATTGAAAATTGATTTAGAAAATCACTCGGTGTGTCAAGATGCAAACGATTTTTATGACACACCAATAGTTTTATCTTTTTTCAAAATTAATTCGTCAATTCATAAGCTAGACCGAATCGATATCCAGTTTCACAAGTTCGACCCGTATAGGATCTCACAAGTCACCTTCCAAGAGCTTGTTTGATGTTGGCTCAAGCAAGATTTCCATCTTCACTGTGATTACTTAAGTATCACTCAGATGTTCTAGCAAAATCACAAGGATAATGCGTAGGACTCTTTATACATATTTCTTGTTTTTCACATTGTGTTAATTAGCAAGCATAGTTTTGACAAGTTTCCTAGTGAGATTTACAGATGATCTCTTTTGGCTCTAGACTCAATAGTGCATATTTGATTTTAGTAATCAGAGACTAGAGCAGATTGCCACCTTTTCAATACCAACTAACTCAGAGTGAGAAAGTCAATAGAAATGTGTTTAATCTCCGTGAGAAATGAAACAGAAATCTTTTGAGAGATTATAAGTGGCTAGGGAGGGTTGTGCATTGCATCACTGGGTCCATGATGTCAGTTTTCAATGTCAGCAATCGTTTTTGTGATTCTGACAATAGACGTATTAACTCAGTTTCTGCCTAAGTGTAAGGAGTGCTTCTTTCTTTTCACCCTTTATCTTAACTTTTCTTTTTAATTATTCAACCCCTTCAGCGCTTACTAAGACTTCATAACTAGTACCTTGTTTTGTTTGTTCCAGTACTAGCTCCATCTCAGTCGGCACTCTTCTCTTATTCTCATATTTACTCCTTTTTTATATTATACCTATAGACTTCTACACTAACTAGTGGAATGTCCCTGGGTAGTCCCTCCGGTTCTGGCTGGATCGTGAGAACGAATACCTATACCTAACCACCTTATAACTCCAAATAATTAAATGCATGGTCGGTCTTTTGGTATCATTCACGGCCTTAAAAACCATTTGTACTGCTTCCCCTTAACACGTGCATCGATATTCGAAAACGTTTTGCACATGAAGGGAGAAGCTTGCAATTGAGTCATTAAATTCACATCATTAGTCATATATTTTAATCAAATCTTCTCCCCTTATCAAAAATGTCAAATCTCTTGATATTTTGGATATCAATTGATTCAAATATTCATGGTTTCAGGGGAAAAAATGTATAATTATTAACAAACCGATTATCAAAACATTTTAATGCTCCCCCTCAAATTATGAGGGAATAATATGGTGTTTGAGTACGTTAATTTGAAATTTTTTGAATTTACTAAGAAATTCTTGAAAATTCGTACTCAAACACTATATATATGCCTAATTATAGTCTACACTATTTATTTACATATTCACAAGAATTATTATATACAAGAGATGGACCTGAAATAAGATAGGACACAATATGACAAAATCATATTGTCCGTTCCAACAGCCTGAGGTCATTCTCGTATTCTCTTCCACCAACAAACTTCTCTAAATACCACATAAACCTCCTCTCATAAAGCTGCTTCTCGATATCCTGAACCATAACCCGAGCACTTCGTTTGTCTAAACTACTCCATTTCCTCTTTGGCAGATATTTCATCCTTATTCCCTTATAAATATCATTAAGAGCAGTCCAAACATCATCAAGCATGCCATCACTGAATTTATGGAGTTCATCAGCTTTTTCTGTTGATCTGGGATATATCACTGCTTTAGGGTCTGAATATGCAGTGTATTTGGTCATGTTTCTAAGATTTGACCTGAATGTTTCTAGCTTAGTAAGGTTGAGCTTCTTTTGGTAACTTTTGACACCTAATTGAAGATCTTCCACCCGCCTTTGAATGATAATCAGTCTGGTGAACATACGTAATGCCACATTCAAGGCATACCGTTTGTCGATTGTAAGATTGGTCAGCTTCTGTTGAACAAGTAGAAGTAACATGTCTTCTATGTCTTATAGGCGAAGTCATGGGAAATCACCTTCTCTAAACTTGTACAGCTTCTGATCCTCTCGATGAACTTCAATCTCTTCCAAGTAACCGTAGTCATACTTCTTCATAATCATAAGTCTGGTAACCGTAATGATTCTTTTCCTGGAGTAGAAATCCTTTGACGAAGTCATGTTGGCAGCAAACCCATAGAAATGTTGACGTTTGGGACCCTAGTGTGAAGTACCCTAGTAGGCATGTTTATCATATTTCACAGTTACGGGACTCTATAAAGTTCGTACCAAGTCTTCAATCCATTTGATCTCATATGTAGTGGCCTTTGTCTTCGTAACTGAATTTGGGTATCGTCTGCTTAAATCTCTACCTTTTAGATATTCCAGGTCGTTGTTAATGAAGAAATCCTAAGGGATAACTTGACGACCTTGATGATATCGAATCAACAGGAGAGGTTTACTGAGATCGAACGAATACGGTTTGCCTTTAGGGTTATGCCAGTCGAGTCGGTCAGTTGTGGCCTTGAAACATTCTTTAAGATGATATTATAGTTTTGTAAGACTTTTGTAGGTGCCATTGAGTAGCTCGAATGTCGATCCAACTAGAATTTCTTGAGTCAGATCTTTAATGTTGAGCCAATTTAGGACAAATGCAGAGAAGTTGAATGATGTATCCATGAGCTCATCGAATGAAGTACGAGGTTCTTTAGAAGTAGTGAATTGACTAATCCAGGTCCGAGGAGGTCAGGAGTCAACATGTTATCTCTTATTCCAATTGGAATCAAGAGTTGGAGGTCGTTCGGGTTTCTTGAACCAATCAGCTTTAGAAACCTCCTTGTCAGCGGGTTGTTCATCATTGTTACCCGTGTCAAACTCTTGATCCTGTTGCACTCCCGAGTCATTAACTGTATGACTTGGCTCCTCTGCATGGACAGACTTGCCAGAATGCTTATGTTGAGATTAGGAGGCATCTTTAAAGGTGCTTGAAGACTTCTTTTCCTTTGACCTCGAATCTCTAGATGACTCAGTTCCTTGCTTGACTTCTTTTTTTTTGTCCCTCGGTCTGATCTAGTGTAGGGGTCTTGATCTTTGTCTCTGTCGTCTCGACTCCTCTTCAATGTAAAGAATTCATCATATGTATCAGATTGATCTTTGTCAGTTTGATAAGATTTGACTAGTGCATCATAAAGTTCCTTCTTATAGTCAGCTTTATCATATGACTTGTTCTTCTCCATCTTGTCTATAAGTATCTTTGTAAGCTTAAACTCGGAGAGTGATGCTGTCGCCTCATAATTTGACTTTGGTTAAGAGGAAGACCTTGCCAAGATTGTAGATTCTAATATTTCTGTGACATTTTTCTCTATCACAGGAGTTGCAAAGTCTAAGACTCCTTGAAGGAGAATCTGAGGAAGTTGAGTGTTGACATCTTCTCTAAGAATAGCTCTTATTGATGTGTTAATGAGTTCTATGTAATCCCACTTCTCAGCTTGAGCTTCTTCTTTACCGTTCAAATTTTATGCCACAATGGCCCTCTGGATAGCTTCTCCAAGTTTGTTGTCAATGTAACGATCAACTATAGCAGGAATGGAGGAGAGAGCTTGAGCATACTGGTCAACTTGCTTTATCTCTAACAGATCTTTTTCCAAGTTGGTGATTCTGTCGTTGAACCTAAATACATATGAGAAATCCAGAAGTGAAGGAAATGAGGTTGTAGCTTCAGAAGTTGTTGGTGTTAGAGTTGGTGTTGCTTGTTGTGTAATCGGATTGAAGAAAGGAGGTGGTAGAGGAATAGTTGTAGTGAAAACAGATGTGATTTCAGGAACTGCTGTTATATGACGAGCTGTGGAATCCATTAAAGAAGCAATCTGATTGTCGACTGGAGATGGATTCTCAAGATTTAGGATCTTGCTTGTAAAGTCGGAGGAGACACAAGAACTTTGTACAGGTTCATCAGTCTTTTGTGTGTCAAGGACCGGTGTAAGTGTCACATGAGCGTCTTCCTCTACTTGCTTAAATCTTGACTCTTGAGACACATTTTGGTGGCCTGAGCCACCTTGATCAGCATCGGTCATATTAGTGTCTTCATTTCCCAAATTCACATTCATGTCTTTATACAACTCCTTAGTGATCTCATCATCTTCTTCTTCATCTATCTTTTCTTCATCGTCAATCTTTTCTTCATCATCAAACTTGTCTTCTTCTTCTTCATAATATTCAGTGCTAGACTAATTAAGAACAGGAATCTTGATTCTGTCTGACTCAGTTCTATCACTATCAGTCTCTTCATCATTTTCATTTATGTCATCATCTTCTTGGTTATCATGATCATTATCATCATCATCATCATCATCACCATTGCCATCGCCATCGCCATCATTACCATCATTACCATCATCATCATCATTACCATAATCACTTTCATCTTTAAAATTGATTTCTTCATCATCATCTTCTTCTCTACTGTCACCCCAATATTCTTTCTCACTTCCAAAATCGTATTTGGGTACATCGGGAACCCCTAATATAGTACCAGTTCCTTCATCTATACCTGAAGTCTTGTGATGTTGGCTCATTAGGAACCCCTGATTTTCAATAAGTTCCATCAGCTGAGCCACTTGCTTGTGAGATATGAAAGTCTTTCTTGCTTTATTTAGTAGCTTCTTTGAGCTGAGCAGCTTCAGAGAGAGCTACGTCTGAGAGAACATTCAGACCCTTGCCTCTGTCAGCCTTAACCGGTGCCTTCTTTTTAGTAGGTCTAGGTTTAGTGGCAGCAACTTTCTTAGCTTTAATATACTTCTTCTTGGAAGGAGATTCCTCATATTAGATGGCTGAATCTGATTTCTTTAGGCTTTTCCTTGACATTGGAGGTTCAGCTAGTGTAGCAATTGCATGATAAGTTTTGTAAGCAACAGAGTCCAGCATGGCTTGATTTGTCATTGCTTAAGTAAGGATTGCACCATATACTTGAGTGTCTGCATGTCTGAAGATGAACCTCATGGTACCCAGTACATTGTCATCCCTAGCAGTGTGCATAAACATTCAGTTCCTCATTGAGATAGATTTATCTTTTGTAAGGAAGTGGTGAATGATTATCTTTGTGAATCTTGGATAGAACATCTTGTCTTGTTTCTTAGAATCTATGTTATCAATATGGTAAGCCATGTCCTCCCAGATTAAAGCAACATAGTCCAGATTCTTTTTGTAGTACATTCCATATAGGATTTGAACTCTTGAAAGTCGAATCTTGTCAAAACCAGATACCTTTCCACAAAGATATTTGTTGATGATTGATGCAAAGGTTCTCCATGGTTGGTGTAGATGATCAACAATAACATCAGTATTGTACTTGATCTTTCTAGAATGACCAAGTTCACTGATAAAAGATAGAGTTTCCTCTTCAGTTGGGGGTTCATCAAATTCTTTACCCTAAATCCTTGGACATATGTTGAGAATATCTCTGAATACTTTGACATTCACAAAAAACTTCTTGTTGTCAATCTTGAATCGATATGATGACTTACGTTTGGTGACGGTAGCCCAAAACTGATTCATGTAGATGACAGGGAATTCAGCTGTGATAAGGAATGCAGGATAGCATGTAGTAAGAGCAAGTGCATCCAACGTTACTTGATAGGTAGGTTCCTATGGTTTCATTCTTGGGTTGATCCACATGTTGCATTTTCCAATGACACGCGGTTCTGAGGGGCAACAAGGGCATTGTCTAGTTTAATTTGTTGAGCTTTGGAAGTCATGATTCTTCTAAGAGTTAGCCACTACAGTTTATATATAACCAATTTTATATATGACACTATATGACATTCAGTTTAATGACAAGTAGGCATTTATCAAACGTTGTCTAGATTGCATAATTAACCAATTTTAATTAGCTACCTAAGTTATGTTTTTAATTCGCCTCTTAAAGAAAGAACTAATTTGACTCCTAAAGGAAAAATGCTAATTCTCCTCTTAAAGGAAAAATGCTAATTCGCCTCCTAAAGGAAAAAAAATGCTAATTCGCCGCTTAAAGGAAAAAATCTAATTCGCCTCTTAAAGGAAAAATGCTAATTCGCCTTTTAAAGAAAAAAAAAATGCTAATTTGCCTCTTAAAGGAGAAATGCTAATTTGCCTCTTAAAGGAAATTGTCTAATTCGCATTTTAATGGAAATTATCTAATTCGCCTCTTAAAGAGGGTGGATTAATTTGCCTCCTAAAGGGGCGGAATTAATTCGCCTCCTAACGGGGGAGAATTAATTCGCCTCCTAAATGAGAGAATTAATTCGCCTCTCAAAGGGGAATTAATTCGCATCCCAAAGGTAAAAATTAATTCGCCTCCTTCTATTTTGCCTAATTCGCCTCTGATTTTCAATATGTAAACTTAGAAATTTTAGGCATCATTATTCATTCATACATGTATCTTAGCAACATATAACTTCATATGGTCCATATTCAACAAGATTTAAGCACAAATTTTGCCATAAAGCCCAAGACGACTTTGAAATCACATAAAATACATAGATAAGTTTTATTCATGTTTATCATAGAATGATGCTAAACACTTTTAAACCACAAACCCACTAACTTTTACAAGTTTTTACCCATTTCCTAATTTTCACATACAAGAATTAATCAAAACACATTCATATATTAACCATTTACAAAATTGAATTAAACGAGTGTCTTACACCCTTAGACGAACCAAACCCCTCAATCAATTTTAGTTTTTACTCACATTTGATTTCCATGAACCCTAAATCAAGTATTAGGATTATCGGGCACAAATGCTTGTAAAAACTTAATTCCTTTAAGATATGAGACGTTTAGGGTGTAGGGAACATGTTTCTAGTTATACCTTAATCTTGAAATGACCTGGTTGATTCGATCTTGAAGATGACGATTTGAACAAAAAGGAGGGAGGGAAAAAAAGTTATAAGTGTGTGAGTGGTACTGTGTAAAAAACGGGAGTGAGGGGTTGATAAAACTAATGTTTTTTGACCCTTTTGCCGCCTAAACTAATAACACCTTTCAACTTTCATTAAATAAGATTCCTAAGGCATAAGGTAGTTTCACAAATGGCACAATTAGTCCTTAATGTTTTAACTATCATACCTAGCAACTTATTTTATGCAATAAATCCCTATAGGCAAAAACACATAACAGTTAAGGTACACATAAGTTAAACTTAATTAACTTCCCTTTTATTGTTAACCCGTTATTGTTTAAAACCTTTTTCCTTTATCACAAACTGATTTTATGAAGAAGATATTCGACATTTTCTCCCCCTCAAACAATGACCCGTTTTCTATTAAAAGAGCTGTAGTCGTTGTTTGAGTGGTCAAATGTCTTTAAAAATGATTTTCTGATGACTTTCAAATATTAATCTTTTAATTTGGAAAACAACACCATAGAAAATAAGATTTCTCTTATTTTAACACATAAGCGCACTGACACGTACACTTATTGAATATAGGAAGCACGGGTTGTGATGCAAAGTAATCACAAGCCTTTGCATGGTCATAAAGTAGACCATGATCGGGTTGCTATCGGAAATAATAGCAAGCCATTTTTGGCATGTTTTAAAAGCTTTTGAACTTTTGCTCGAACTTCATTTACAACCTCATATTATTATTAATTGACATTTCTAAGGCCGTAAATGTTATCGATTTTCAGAAGACATGCCAGAGATCCATATTTTTATATTTTTATATTTTTTTAATTTTTAATTTTGTTTTTATAAAATTTTATAAGAAGTAAAAAAAATATTTTTGTGTTTTTGTGATTTTATATATACATATTATACAGAGGATATCAGAATAGGTACCACCACTATTCTTCGGCTTCATCTGCCAGTTCTTTCAGAGTCTCAGGAGTAAAACTTGTCATTCCTAGCTTGTCGATAAGGAATTCAATTCTTTCTCGACATAGAGTCTTGGTGAAGATGTCCGCCAACTGATATTCCGTTCTGACAAAGTAAAGCTCGACGACTCCATTCTTCACTTGCTCTTTTATGAAGTGATATCTGATGTCGATATGCTTTGATCGAGAATGTTGAACATTGTTGCAGCATAAGGCAATAGCGCTTTTGTTATCACAGTACATTGGAATTTTATTGAATCCAAGACCATAGTCGGTAAGTTGTAATCTCATCCAAAGGACTTGAGCACAACAGCCGGACAAGGCTATATATTCAGCTTCCATACTGGATATTGCAGCGCTTTTTTGCCTTTTTGATGACCAGCTAACAAGTCTATCTCCCAGCAATTGCATACTTCCAGATATACTACGTCTTGTATCCTGACAACCCGTGTGATCAGCATCTGCAAAAGCTGTTAGAGCAATAGCAGAATCCTTCGAATACCATAGTCCTCGATTGATGGTTCCTCTTAGATATCAAAAGATTCTTTTTACAGCATGTAAGTGCTTTTCGGTAGGACGAGCATGATACCGAGCACACATACAGACAACATATACCAGGTCTGGTCTACTGGATGTTAGATACATAAGGGTGCCAACCATGCCACGATAATGTGTAGGATCAACGGCTTTCCCTTGTGTATCCTCATCCAGTTTAGATTTCTCCACCATTGGAGTATCCACTAGTCACAAGATTCCATTCCGTATTTCTTAAGTGATTCTAGAGCATATTTTGCTTGGTTTAAAAAGATGCCTCTAGGACTCTGTGAAATCTGTATTCCTAAAAACATGATATTTTGCCCATTATTAACATCTTGAATTTGGAACACATTATCTTAGAAAATTTATCACAGAGTTCAGTAGTAGTAGAAGCAAAAATAATATCATCGACATAGATTTGTACCAGGAGGATGTCTTTGCCTTTTCTGCTGATGAATAATGTGGGATCAACCGTGCCTTTTAAAAATCCTTGGGATAGCAGAAATGATGACAATAGATCATACCATACGCGTTGAGCCTGTTTTAACCCATATAGAGCTTTCTTTAGTCTGTACACGTGATTAGGATTCTCGGGGTCCACAAATCCATTCGGTTGGCTAACATAGACTTCTTTACGCAGAATACCATTCAAAAATGCCGTCTTTGCGTCCATCTGGTAGACAATCATATTCATATGAGCAGCAAACGCGAGAAATATCCGAACAGCTTCTAGTCTAGCCACGAGAGCAAAGGATTCTTCAAAATCAATTCCCTCTTCCTGACGGTATCCACGAGCTACCAATCTATCCTTGTTTTTAAGATTCCCCCAACTCATCCAATTTGACCTTATATATCTATTTAAAAGTAATGACCATCACTTTATCTGGACGAGGAACGAGTTCCCAGACTTCAAGACGTTCGAATTCATGTAGTTCTTCTTACATTGCCTCAATCTAGCATGACTAAGTTAGTACATCTTTGTACGTCTTAGGTTCAACTGAAGTTAGGAAGGCATCATAGTAGCAGAACAGGGCTTGTTCGTGTAGTTGGAGTCTTGTGGAAATGGTTCTAGAAGGGTCACCAATTATGTTTTGTAACGGATGATCTTTTGTCCATTTGCTGAGGTGTTCTGAGATTGGAGCGTCTGAGTGCACAGTAGTAAAGATAACATCCGATGATGAGGATTCTTCAGAAATAGTTTCTTGAACTGGAATGCCAAAATAAGGATCGTTACTCATATGTGCGACCTCAAGGTCATGATACTCTTCTTCAGCACTAAGAGGAATTGTTTGGGATTGTGATTGTGGAGTGGTTTGTGAGGTACTTGGTGAGGGTGCATCTTGATCAACAGTTGTTGAGGAAGGTGAATCGGTTGACTCAACAGGAGCTGAAGCTTCTTCTACAGGAACTGGAGAGGCAACGCTAGCTTGAGGAGAGAAGAACTCATCAAACATTGGTTGAAACACAAGATCTCATTCATGCCTCGATGGTGGTACAAACGGTGCTGAAGGAGGAGGGTTTGGAACGAGTCCTAAACTGGGTGTTGCATGAGTCATTTCATGAAGCGCGGGATCTAAACTACTTTGTTCAGAAGCCATTGCCGTCAGCTCATCAAAATCGACATGAATGGTTTCACTTATTTTGTGGGTACGTCGGTTGTAAGTACGGTAAGCTTTCTTCTTGGGTGCATATCCAATGAAAATACTGATATCAGCTTTAGCTTGAAGTTTGCCCAAATTCTCACTGTATGTGACATCCCTTAATTTTGAGGTCAGTAACAAAAAGGAAACGTATGATAATTGACTCTCTTGATTATTTATAGAGTCACTTTTATGTGGTCGCATTTCTTTTAGCTTTTAATGCTTGACTTTGTGCAACTCGTGTTTCACGTCGCTATTTATTTCTGAGCCTTTAAATTCTATTTTCTAAATTTTATAGAATTTTATTTGATTATTTTTAGTCGATTTAGTAAAAATCGTCATTTTTAAATATTCGCGAGTCGAGCTTTGGATATTTATTCATTCTACTGATCGAGAAATCAACAATTTCATATTTTAGCCTCGAGAGCTTAATTATTCTTATTTTTGTACTTTTCAACTTTTTTCGAGTTTCTGGCCGAAACCGCGTCAAAAATCGTGTTTTTATAACTTATAACGCGTTAGTTAAATAATCGGACTCGAGATTTTAAAAGATGTAATTTTTTTTTAACAAAAGTGAGCCAAAGCCCCCCCCCCCCTTTTCTTTCTTGTTGTTCGGTCGCCCAAGCCAAAAACACACTCACTTACATTTTTTATTTACATCAACCCCAAACCATAAGCCCATGTATATTGATGACAAAAGTTGGCCCACCCTTTTCTTTTTCTTCTTATAATCGAACCAAATACACACATATATAATTCAGACAAAAAAAAGAACATATCTCTTTTCCCTCTCATACTGTGTTCGACACACAGTAAACCCAAACAACCATCACCACCAAAAATCTTTCAATTAACTCTCAAACAACCATAAATCAATCATAAATCAATTATAAATCAAACCCAAATCATTCCCCAACAACAAATAACCACCATGCATGATTGATTTTTCAAAGTTCTTGATTTCTTGATTTTGATTTTTAAGGGGGTTTGATCAGTTGGGCATAATTGGTGTTGCAAGGGTTTATAATTAAGTATTTAAACAAAGATTGGAGTAAAATATCAAGATTTGGGATTTTTGTTTTGGGTTGTGGTGTTCGGCCGAATATCTAAACCCACAAGCGTTTGATATTGTAGATTATCTTGCTATTGATTTGTGTTTGTAAGTCTCCTATTTAATTTTTATAGTGGTTAATTATATATATGTTTGCATGTGTTTAGTCTTATGTCGGGAATCCATAGATTTAGTTGCATGCGCGATTTTGAGGTTCATAATTAGTTTGGGATGATTAGCAGTGGTGTTAGGCTGTTTAAGTGTGTTGGCGATGTTGTGGTACTTGGAAACGAAGTTTTGAAGGAGTTAAAAGATACTCATATAGTGCAGAAAATTAGTGACTCGATTCGAGTAAGTCAAAAATTGTTAAAACTGAAATTGGTCTTAAAATTATGATAGAGGACGTTCTAAGCTTCGTTTCGATATAAGGCACGACCCGTAACTCTCTAAAACGAAGTTCTTAGGGTCAAAAGAAGTCTAGAAAATGTTCGCAAAAATTCTGCATTTGTTTAAAAATATCGGTTGCTGTCAGATCTGAAAAGGGCATTTTTCATCATTTTCTGATCCGTTTCGGCTTTCGGCCGAAACATGAAAGTTTTTCGGAAGGTCGTTTTACTTTTTCGCGATGATAACTAAGTCTAAAAATGCGTAACGACGGGTCGAAAAGCTTAGAATAAAATTTGTGTTTTTTTTTTAGTTTGCATCAGACCTGATATAGGGGCATTTTCGTCCTTTTCTGTCGAGTTTTGAGTCTCGGGTAAAGCTAAAAAGTTGTTTAAAATGCCGTTTTATTTTCCCGCGAGGATAACTAAGGCTAAAAACGTATGTTAACGGGTCAAAAAGCTTAAGATTAGATATTATATTTTTAGAAAAAAGATAAGTTTTCTACAAAAACTTGCAAGGTCATTTTGGTCATTTTATGGCCGTTCCAAGTCTCGGGTAAAACTAAAAAGTTGTCCGAAACGTCGTTTTACATCAAAATGCGTCCGAGTCGTAAAAATGTATTTTTGCGGGTCGTTTAGACGGGTCAGACTTAAGGAAAATATAAAAAAAGTCAAACTTGGTGAAATTCTTTTAATGGTAAATTTGCGTTATGGAGAATGATTAAGGCGTAAAAATATATTAACTAAAACTAAAATTACAACTAATAAGTTAGTCTTCCACTTTTGTTCATGTCTAAAAACATAATCTTTTAAAATGGGTCCAACGGGTAATTTTTAATAAAATTTACATATTACTCGGAATGGGTTAAAATGGAGTTAAACTTAAGGCAAAACATTTAAGTGGGGATAGATAAGTAAGTTTAGCACACTCATGGATTCTACGATATAAGTTATCATGTATGTCGGAATATATGTATTCTTATACTTATTCAAAATATGCATTTCCTTATTTTACCGGGGATCTTCCCCTTTACCCAAAGAAAAATGCATTTCCTTATAATCATATTTTCTTATACGCGGACCACTATTATTATAGGTCGCGGTCGAGATCATTGTTGTCATTCTTCTTTTCTTGTTGATTTTCTCGATTGATACTCCTAACTACGGTAAGTTTCTCACATTCCCTTTTTAACATGATTTTAAATGTTTTGGGGTGGAAAGCATAATTGTTGTTTGTTATGCAATTACCTTTAAGTAATTACTCTTTTGAGCACATTTGAACTTGAACTTGTTTTGCACATATGGAACTCTAATTTGAACTTGTTGAACTTTGAACTTGATTTGAACTTGTTGGAATTTGGAAACGTGTTAAACTTGGAACCTTGAACTTAATATGTATGTTGTTGTATGCTTGGAAGCCGCCACTACTTTTAACTCATTATCCCCTTCATCGGGATTGAGACGTTAGTACTTATGAATAGCGCTATTAGGAGATTAGCCCTTCCTCCCTCCCCGCACAAGGGTGCATAGTACTAAGGGTTTGTGCCACCCTATACAACTGGAACTTGATTGGATGTTTGGAATGGTTAGGCTGAATACGTTAAGTAGTGCCTCACATTAAGATTATAGCATACATATACATTGATTTATATTACGTTACTTTGGATAACGAAAACTGTCTTTAGAAATTTGAATCAGTTTGGATTAACGACTTGTTTTGGCAACTTGATATTGAATTGGGAACTATGTTTTGGACATCTACTCATTTTTTTAAAATTACATTTTGTGCACATAATCTTGAGAGCTCACCAACTATTTCGGTAGTTGACCGTTTTTATCATGCTTTTCAGGTGACATTCCTAAGGTGGAAACTTAGTGTGATTGATTTTGAACTCGTTCAAGATGTTTATTTTCTTCCAAGTTATTATCTTTTGGGTGGTCCATGTTCGGAAGAAAAACAACTGCGTTGGCTTCTTTTTTTGTACTTTTAAACTTTTACTTTGTAATGTTGTAATACGGATAACCTTCTTTTATTGTAATTCATGTATGGTGTTCTGTCTATCATCTTATGTGGTGTTTATTAATATGTTACACCTCGCGTTTCGGCCTTGGTGGGGTGTGACAGATTGGTAATCAAAGCCTAAGGTTATAGAGAATGCCGGATTTTCAAAAATAAAAATCCGAACTATAACCAAAATGATTTTCTTTTCTAAAAAACACCGAACATGAAACGAGTCGACTATTCCGAGTGGTTGCATCATTAGACCTAAATTAGACATAACTTGATCAACTATGTCTAATTTAGGGAGTATCATGCAACACTGGGTATAGTCATTATTTTAAACAAGTTTAAAAATTGATTTTCCACTTTAGTCACTGAAAAGCATACTAGGAATTATGTGCACCGTACAATGCATGCTTTTAGATGTCCACTATTTGATTTTAGTACATCATGCTTATTTGGATTGATCCATTTATGTTCTGAGTTTGCTTTCACATCGGTTACTATCGTTATAGTGTCACACTGTCCCTAAGCACGTTGTTATTAAGGAGATCGTTATAGTCACAATATGTCTCATAGATCGTCTTCGCGCGCTAATGATTTCGCGAGTGAGTCGCGACGTACACCTAAATACTTTTTGTACTTTTACCTTGCATAAGACCTTGAGAAAGACTCGTCGATAGATTTCGAGTTAGAGCCCGAGGCGAGTAGGAGGTGAACTACGTATGCGCGACATGTAGAGACGTTTGTTCTTTCACTATTAGAGCTACGTCGACCTATATTTTGGTCACATCTCCGTTTTATTTCTTCATGTGATAAAATCAAATATTCAATACTTTTTAGTGTCAAATTACCCCTATATTACTTGCAAATGTTTCACTAATACTCGAAAACAAGATATTTTCTATCATTTTGTAGTTTTCAAGTGAAATGCAGGAATGTGACAAGAAATAAGGGAAAATGGACTTAAAGTGTAAATTCTAAAGAATGTTACGACGTAACACCAAAAATGGTTACACCGTAACATAAATTAAGCAGGTACGAAGATCAAGGACAAGGTTACGGCGTAACACCATATCTAGTTACGTCGTAACCATTTATTTGGAAGGAAATCTTGAAAAAGTTAGAGTTACGGCGTAACACCTTATCTAGTTACGCCGTAACCATGAAGATCCATAAATATGGAATGAAGATCACGTACTTATGCACATTATTTGAAGGTTACGACGTAACACCATATCTGGTTACGCCGTAAAAACTTCTTAAATATGGAATGCCGTGTATGATGGTTACGCATAACACCTTTATTGGTTGCACCGTAAAAGGTTCAATACCTATAAATAAAGGTCACATTCAAGCTATTCTGACATCACTTCCTTCACGGCCAATTGGAGAGGCGACAAAGGCTTCCAACCTTTGAAGAATTCCACTTGGAGTCTAAGGGAGATCACACTTTACTTACTTTTTGTATTTAATCGTTCAAATACGAATACTGTAAGAATTATGAGTTTTCAATCTATGATTTCTTCTATTTCTTGCTGTGTTTCCATTACCATGAGCGGCTAAGCATTTAAAGTGTTGGCCTAGTTATGTAGTTACTTTTGTTATGATTGTTTCCTGTTAGATTATGTATTCATTAGATATTCTTTGACTATTGTGTAACCCTGGGTTTTGGTAGTACGGGTGGTTTGGACCTAGCTTGTCCCATTATTAGATTATCTAGTCAATATGGGATCCAATGGGTACTAGGGAGGATCACTAACTCCTTACCTGGTGTAGGAACTAACTGGTCACCGCACTTATAACTTAATATACTTAAAAAGCACAGGAACTCTTTTAAAGAGTGTTAATAATATTTATAGATTATTAGATATGTTTTGGGAATGGGTGAGATTAATCATTGCAACCTGGATAACCTACCTCCCAGATGATTTGGGATTGATTCGGAATCGCAGGGAGTATATGATAGACTATATATGCATATTCAAGTCTATTGGCCTTAGAAACCACTAATGAAACCATAGTTTAACATTGCACAGGAAAACATTTTCATAACAATAGTAATGAAGTAACTAGGTTAGCACGTTTTCTCTCTTGATATCTCAAAGTCTTTTACTTCCAGTCATTTATTTTATTGTTATTTCTAATTCCTTTCAATTCAAATCAAAAACAAAATTTAAAACGTGACATTTCAAATTAAAACTAATTACAACTTAGCTCTTGGGACGACATCGGATTTACCATTCTATACTACCCACGATCAGGTTCTCTGCCCATTAGTGTGTTGTTAGGTCGATCGAGTTTTATAAATTTAAAACTTGATAAAAATATATTTTAAAATAAAATACGCATCACGTTTTTGGCGCCGCTGTTGGGGAGCTAAAAATTAGTAATAATTTGAATTTCTGCATATATTTCCTTTTTGTAAATATATTCTGCTAGTTTTTCTTGTAAGTTTTCAAATATGGAAGATGATGTAGACATCAGCGCGCTCACCATAGAGCAGTACATAGCTTTGATTCCAGATGACATTAAACCAGGCATAGTAAACCCGAAGATTGGCGATGACGTCGAATTTGAGATAAATGCAAACTTTATGAGGGAATTAAGACGCAAACTTTTTGCAGGCACCGATGATGAAGACACTTACAAACATGTGCGTATGGTATTAGAGATTGTGGATCTCTTCCACTTCCCTGGCGTCACTCACGGTGCCATTTTGCTTAGAGTTTTTCCAATTACACTCAAGGGACGAGCCTTGAGATGGAAATACAGGCTTCCAGCAGGGTCAATCACTACATGGGATCTCCTTAAAAAATAATTTATTTGAGATATTTTCACCTTTTCATAACTGCCAAGAAATTAGAAGAACTCCATAATTTCAAACAAGAAAGGGATGAAACATTATATTATGCTTGGGAAAGATACAATGATCTTCTTTACCAATGTCTGCTGCACGATCTGAACTATCAACAGAAGGTTCATATCTTCTACACTGGATAAGACATCCCCACTCGCAAAATTCTTGACTCTAACGGATTCATTCCTCTGATGACACTAACACAAGCATTAGAATCAATACAAGTCATGGCAGACCATTCGCATAACTGGTATGATGAAACAACCACTAGGGAAAGAATCAATAATGACTTGGACAACGTTGATCCCATTCATGAAAGTTTCAAAGGGGAACATCTAACCAAGGAGTGCTCTCCCAAAAAAGAGAATGAGGCAATCAAGCATAGCAGATATATGGAATCCTTAGAAGGAACCATCATCAAATTTTACGAAGACACAATTAAAAAACATATCGCAGATGATGAAAAGATGAGGAAGATCCTTGAAAACACAGAATCAAACATAAGGGCACTTAAAACTAGAACAAAGAACCTATAGGATAAAGCTTCTTAATTAACCTATAAAGTCCTCACTAATACAGGAGAAAAGGTCAAGGCAATATCGACAATAGGTAAGGAAAACATTAAGGAGTCGATTCCTCGTGATTTACCACCTACGCCATTTCAAGGAAATTTGAAGGAACAAATGGTTAGCCCTTATAGAACTTGCAAAACTGTCCACATGATTGAAAATCCTGAGGAAATTCATAATGAGAAAGCTCAAGAAGATGAAGGGGACATGGATTTTGGTTGGGTCATTACGAGCAAGGATGTAGAAAGGCTGAGGCAATTTCTAACACCTACCATACACACTTTACCCAACCTTGAACCAGTAGTGTCACCATGTATACCACTGGGACTAGTCTATGATAAGGATAAAATTATAAGGGAAAAGCAATAGGATTATGATATTCCTCTAAAGGATAGTGTAGTGCATCCTTTATCCCTTTAGATGATTCACATCACACAACTTGAGGATTTGCACCGGCTACAAATCCTATGTCTAACAAGCAATTAAAAAAATTTCAGGGGAAATTTTCTTATATTACAGAGGTTGCCGAAAAAGAATATGATAACCTTGTTATAAAAACATATGATTGTAAGACCTTCATTCGGAAATTACTACACCAAGTGAGCCAATCATCAAGGGAAATGAAATTTCAACAGCAGTATGGTTCTAATTTGTCATTCCCCTACCCAGTAGCAATTCATGGTGTTCATTGCTACTCTTACTTGTACTTAATCTTGAATGAGGGAAGGAACACCTTATTACTTGGCAAATAAGGGTGGAGTCAATCTCGTGACTCAAACAAAAACAAGCGCTTTATGGGAGGCACCCCATGACTATCTTTCATTCTGCATATTAGTTGGTTTTTATGTTTTCAACTTTGTTTTGCAGGATCTAGGAGCTAGGAGGCATTTATTGAGAACGGCTCGACTCATAATCATGTGGTAACTTTGCTGAATCTGCAGTAGTTACGGCGTAACAACTTTAGTTACGCCGTAACCACTACAGTTACGACATAAACCATTTCATGGTTACACCGTAACACCATAAAACTTAAAAATTTTACCACTTGATTACGACGTAACCCATTTAACGGTTATGCCATAACCTCCTTATGAAATCCTCAAAATTTTAAACATGTCTAAACCTTGTATACGTAAATGGACTTTGTGGGTATGTTCTCCGGAAGCCCTCAAGAGACTAATCTCGTCCTCTTGGGCCACCAAGTGGTTTAAAAGGCTTGTTGCATATGCTAAATGCAACTGTGATTCCTATGAAAGTGAGTTAGGTTTGTATTTCCTATACACTTCATAATTATTGTAGAAACATATTTTTTATGTTTTTATGGTTTGTATGTGATCACAGGGGATAGAAGACTTGCACAGAAGAAGACGTAGAAAAAAGAAATATCTAAAGATTTTCTATAAATTTCATTCAATCTCAAGCAATGCTCAGGGAGTTTCTTGTCTTAATTCTACTCTTTCCTTTTTATTTCATTTCCTTAATGTACAATAGGGACATTGTACAAATCAAGTGGGGGATGGGAGTAGAATTAATACTTGACGTATGTTTTGCCTTTGATTTTCTAGTTTTCTTTGAAAATTATGCCAATTTTAAAATTTTTGACAAATTTTTCTTAAATAACTAGAATTAATCTTTGCCGAATGCACATTACCCTTTATTATACTTGGTGAGATTTATGCCTAATATTCCGTTTCCATCATATTACTCAAAAATCCACCAAAATATTGAGTGTGCCGGTAGTATTGTAGACTTTAGAACTTGGCCTGTACATCATTTCGAGACCTAATTGATTAGCAGGAATAGATAGTTCAAGAAGACAACACTTAGGAAATCACCCAAATAGCCTATATGTGTGTGTTTATCGACTTGTTACATCGACTTGTCGACCTCCTGTGATAAACCCTTTTGTTGCACTCATTATTAGTGCAAGATACCCCTAGATCACCCTTGTCAAACCAATCTATGTTTTCACCCAATGTTATATGTATCGTTACAACATTTCACCTTAGCCTACCTTGTAGTCTTAATTTTCTTTGTGTTAAATTTCCTGGCTACTTAAGTCCATGGTTCAGGGGGAATGGGAACGAGAATTATATACATTCGTGGAAGACCAATCAGTTATGATCTATAAAGACCCCTCTGTATCACCACTTTTGACATTGTTTATCTTAAGTGAGGGGATATGCATATAATATCAGATGTTCCAGGGGAAATAATTACAGATATAAACTCCTGTAATATTTGCATATTATGAAGAAAAATGAAGAAATGAGGGTGAGACAAAAAGCCACCCATGTGCTAAAAATGTAAAGATGGTGCAAAACAATATATATATATATATAAAATGGAGCTAGTAGCCCATTATTGCACCAAGACATCTCAGTAAAATGTAGTTAGTAGCCTATTATTACACCAAGTCATCCTAATACTCATGAAGAATGGAGCTAGTAGCCCATATTTGAAGATAAGATTTTCGGACTTAAACTCTTGGACCATTGGATGGACAGTAGCTAGTTATGACAACCTTAGATTATTTTAGACTATTTGTTTTGTGTTTTTATTTACAACCATTAAATGTGTATCCCATGTCTGTCCTAACCCCCTTATTACCTTTTAAAACCATATTACCCTTGTTGTCTTTGAGAATTATTTATACCCTAATTCTAACTGGTGCATATTTGTGTACTTTCCATGCTTATGATAGAATACATGCTATGACTGTGCAATTGAGCGATCACCCCGAAAATGAAACACTAGACTAGTGGAGAGCTGAGTGACTTTTTATCCCTTTTCGTGATGAGTTCGGCTTTGATGTTTTCTAGCATGAGAATTTTATAAATTCATTTCTCGAAGTTATTCTCGAGAAATCTTTTTATGAAATGTTCTAACATTTTCTACTTGAGGGCAAGCAAAAGTCAAGTGGGGGATATTTGATAACATCAAATATTTAATACTTTTTAGTGTCAAATTACCCCCTTATATTACTTGCAAATGTTTCACTAATACTTAAAAATGAGATATTTTATATCATTTTGTAGTTTTCAGGTGAAATGCAGGAATGTGACAAGAAACAAGGGTAAGGGACTTAAAGTGTAAATTCTAAAGAATGTTATGGCGTAACACCAAAAATGCTTACACGGTAACATAAATTAAGCAAGTACGAAGATCAAGGACAAAGTTACGGCGTAACACGATATCTAGTTACGCCGTAACCATATATTTGGAAGGAAATCTTGACAAAGTTAGAGTTACGGCGTAACACCTTATCCAGTTACGCCGTAACCATGAAGATCCACAAATATGGAATGAAGATCACGTACTTATGGACATTATTTGAAGGTTACGGCATAACAGCATATCTGGTTACGCCGTAACAACTTCTTAAATATGGAATGTCGTGTATGATGTTTACGGCATAACACCTTTATTGGTTGCGCCGTAACAGGTTCAATACCTATAAATAGAGGCATCATTCAAGCTATTCCAACATCACTTCCTCTACGGCCAATTGGAGAGGCGACAAAGGCTTCCAACCTTTGAAGAATTCCACCTGGAGTGCAAGGGAGATCATACTTTACTTACTTTTTCTATTTAATCGTTCAAATACGAATACTGTAAGAATTATGAGTATTCAATCTATGATTTCTTCTATTTCTTGCTGTGTTTTCATTACCATGAGCGGTTAAGCACTTAAAGTGCTGGCCTAGTTATGTAGTTACTTTTGTTATGATTGTTTCCTATTAGATTATGGTTTCATTAGATATTACTTGACTATCGTGTAACCTTGGGTTTTGGTAGTACGGGTGGTTTGGACCTAGCTTGCCCCATTATTAGATTATATAGTCAATATGGGATCCAATGGGTACTAGGGATGATCACTAACTCCTTACCTGGTGTAGGAACTAACCAGTCACCGCACTTATCAATTAATATACTTAAAAAGCACAAGAACTCTTTCAAAGAGGGTTAATAATCTTTATAGATTATTAGATATGTTTTGGGAATAGTTGGGATTAATCACTGCAACCTCAATGATTTGGGACTGATTCAAAATCACATGGTGCATAGATAGACTATATATGCATATTCAAGTCTATCGGCCTTAGAAACCACTAATGAAACCATAGTTTAACATTGCACAGGAAAGCATTTTCATAACAATAGTAATGAAGTAACTAGGTTAGCACGTTTTCTCTCTTGATATCTTTAACTCTTTTACTTTCAGTCATTTATTTTATTGTTATTTCTAATTCCTTTCAATTCAAAGCAAAAACCATTTTCAAAATGTGACATTTCAAATTAAAACTAATTACAACTTAGCTCTTAGGACGACCTCGGATTTACCATTCTGTACTATACACGATCGAATTCTCTACCCGTTAGTGCGTTGTCAGGTAGATCGAGTTTTATAAAGTTAAAACTTGGTAAAAATATATTTTAAAATAAAATACGCATCATCATGCTATTAATCCAACCGTTTTGGCTTATAATGTAAGCATTCTTTTCTTGTTCGCAAACACCATGTTCTGTAATTCAAGATTTTGTTTCTAAGCGACCCCAAAGTTAAGTCA
>BQNB010105562.1:0-14297 GCA_026074375.1 Tanacetum coccineum
TCCATTCATATATTTTGCATTGAGTATCATATAACATAAGAAGAAATAATTAAGGTCAAAGTTGAATAAAAAGACTTTTAAAAGTCAAAAATGGACACTTAATATGGGACGGAGGGAGTAACATTTCTTTAAAAACTCTCGATGTATTGTTCGCTTTGTGGTACGAATATATTTACACTCTCTTTAATAATTAATTGTTTGTACAATTAAGTCTTCATATCCCATTTTAACATCCTTGATATACCATTTTCTTAATATGTGCTTGTGTTAGCCATTTGGTACTAACTCTCTAAAATAATTAATTGTTTGTACAATTAAGTCTTCATATCCCATTTTAACATCCTTGATATACCATTTTCTTAATATGTGCTTGTGTTAGCCATTTGGTACTAACTCTCTAAAATAATTAATTGTTTGTACAATTAATTCACCCATCTCGTTAGCAATCTTGACATATTGCTTCTTTGAAATATGTCTCTTTCAACTATTAGTATTAATACGCTCGTTTGCATCGATTAATTTCACGAATGACTCTCTATAGTCTTTCATAATTCTTTACTTTTGTTTCTTTTTTACCGTTACTGTAAATTGATATTCTTGACAATTGTCCTTATCCTACCATTATTATGATCAATTGATTCTTTGTTTACTTGATTATTTGTACAAATGATCCTTCATACTTCCCTGCTTCATAAATTTTTTATGCAAATCATTCTCTACATATTTATTCTTTTGATCATTACTACATTTGTACATATGTTCTTTCTACGTGCTCTCTTAAGCCGTTGACATACTCATATTTTACATGCTCGCGATATCTTTTCTTGTTTCTTCATATACTCTCATTTATTCCTATCGCGATGCTATGACCATTCTTCTTTCATTATCTACTCATTCATCCGTTGCATTGATTAATGATTGTTCACTACCTTGTTCATAAAATAATTAATCTCTCTTTTATAATTCTCTAATCTCGAAATATTAAACTCATTATAACCTACTTGTCACTTCCTTTGAAGATTAATAAATTATTTGATTCCTCTGTTCGCATTAATTATCATTACAAATTCATTATTCAATCTTGATACGTATTGTTATTCGGTATGTGCTTCCTTGATCGTCGTTATGACATAATAATTCTTCGTTTTCACTTGTTCTCTCATCAGTACAGATATTCAATCTTTTCATCAAGGATCTTCATAACAACTAATCTGTACCCACATGCACATTACAGACATTTGATGTGTGTTGTCTGTTATTTATTCAATATTGTTGATACCTTGTTTAATCGTTTAATTAAACTCTTCGAACACGTTTCGCCGCATGATATGAAGATAGGAGCTTTGGTCATGGCACTGAAGAAATTGAGACGCTACATATGCGGTATAAGGTGCACAACCATTAGAGAAAGAGATCTATACAAACTTAAATTACCGCAGGAACTAGATGCATTGCGACTCGACAACAAGCTGTATTTCATAAGGGAGCTAAACTCGCATGAGAGCGACTGGATCAATTCTGTGGCAAGTACCCTTATCTTTTCGCAACCACCTCGTCTACTTCAGTCGTCAGTTGAACTCCGAGGACCAGAGTTCTCTTAGGAGGATCGACTGTAATACTCCGTAAATTCAGGTAAATAATTTATTCATATTTTATTCCTAATTTTACCTCTAAGTAAATTTTTTTATATTTTACAGTTTATCCGATTCAGTAATTTTGCGTTTCTAGTAAAAATTGAGCCGTCTTTTAGCTCATTGCTTGTCAACGTGTTTATCATAGTTAAATATTTTTATATTTTACCCCGGGGATTCTATAAAATTTTATTTTAAAATTTTCAACTTTTACTTATCGTCTTGGTCAAACTTGCTAAAAACCTTACCTTTTATTTATACATTTACCTTTTATACTACACAATACTTACACTTAACAAAATTTACAAAAAAATATAAAATCCCATCCCCTAGCCCATTAACTGACCCTCCCTCTCATACATCAAAAACATCGACCTTTCTTTTTTATTTTCATTCTTCTCCATCTCCTGCTTTAACAAAAAACACAGTGATAAAAACTTTCTGCTCCCTTCTCCCTTATGGATGCTGACCATCAACCATCACCACCACTACATCTCTAAAATTTTCCTACTCATTATATCTATCACAACATCATACTAAAGATGCTTGCAAAGTTTGGTCAATTTTCTTGAAAATTTGGAGTGTTTTTGGGTCTTTTCTTGAAGAGTTTGATTAGGGTTTGGTTTAAACAAGTGGAGTATGTTATATTGGGTAATTAGAAGTAAGGCTTGAATTGATTTGGGTTGTCCGTTTTGGTTCAAATTCAGCAAGCTAGGTTAAGGGTGTTGTGTTTGATTTTACTCTTCAATTAGTGTTCTTGTTGATCTTGTAAGTCCTTAATCTTTTATTCTTGATTTTCTTGTTAGTTTTTGGCCATGCATTTTAATCTTTAATTCTAGAAATTCATGAGTTTTTGTGTTTATGATTGTGTTCAATAATTAGTTATGGCATTGTATAAGGTTTTAGAGGAATTAAAATGATGTTTGGATTGGATTTGTAAAAGTTTTTGGGACTGTTTTTAGATCAGTAGCTAAACAGGTTGTTTGCGAATTTTTTTTGGTCATAAGGTACCTGGGAAAGTTTATAGAAATATAGGTCTAGGTCTTAGGTCCATGTGGTTCTTTGGATAGAGCTGTATCTCTTCCGGATGAGTGAGATACGACCGATTTACTAAAACTAGTCGAATCAGACCTAATGTTAGGAAATAGAGCTTAACTCCATGTTGTTTTGCAAACTCTTTGAAAAGAAATCATGATACTTGTAGAGGACACTTAGAGGTATCACCTCCAACTGGCCTCACTTTAGTAGCATTCATAGAATTCAAATTGTGTTTGTTTTCATAAGCTACAAAAGTTAGTCACACTTGCTTTGGGACATTTTTGAAATGCTAGATAGATTAGTGTGTAAAGAAATAATTTTGGCTTAAAAAGTTATATAAAAGTTAATGGTGACCTAGGTATATGTCTTAGGTACACATATCCATTTGGATTGGGTGATAACTATTTCGGATGGATGAGATATCACCACTTTACTAAAACTAGTCAAATTATGCGACCTGAATTTGAAACCATAATAAGTCAAAAAGTTTGTATACTAATACCCAAATTAGTAAAACTGTAGCTTCTAGGTATCGAGTCAGCTTAAATTTGGTCGCGTGTTTCGTCCTCATCGGATGTACGGTTTAAGAGATATGTTAAAAATGGTAAAGATGTAAACTTCAGAAAATGACCAAAGGGATATAATTTCAAATTCTGACTCAATGTTGTTGACTTCTGACATGGAAGCTATGGGTGGTCAATAGAGCAATTACTCATACATCATACGTAAAGAACGATTAGCAAATGCAGTGTCACAACCACCCACATGATAAGGGTTTTGTCACTCTCACGCACGCCTAATTATAAGGCATCTCCTTAATGTCGGCATGCGTGACAGTGATAAACCCTCATGACGACCATGGCATAATGTATAGAAGCAATCTAAAATAACAAATGCAAACATTTAATAACTGCAACGAGTGACCAGAACCTGGTCTGAGACGTGTGTTTCATACACGAAGTAGTGAAGCAAAGACATATAAGACAAAGGCTCAGTTCGATAAGTGTGGATGCAACCAATTGATGTCGCCTTGCCTACATATTCAAATTTATCATCGCCTAGTTTTAAAGGAATATATCTGAGCTATTACTCATACATCATAGTAAAGAACGATCAACAAATGTAGTGTCATAACCACCCACATGATAAGGGTTTTGTCACTCTCGCACACGCCTAATTAGAAGGCACCACCTTAATGTCGGCATGCGTGACATTGACAAACCCTTATGACGATCATGGAAAAATATAAAAGCAATATAAAGTAACAAATGCAAACCTTTAATAACTACAGCGAGTAACCAGAACCCGGTCTCAAACATGTGATTCATAAACGAAGTAGTGAAGCAAAGACATATAAGACAAAGACCCAGTTCGCTAAGTGTGGCTACAAGCAATTGATGCCGCCTTGCCTACATATTCAAATTCATCATCGCCTGTTTTTTAAAGGAATACATCTGCCATGACTGCAAATATTTTACATTGAAGTGTAACCACGCAGCATCTGCGTCGCAGATTTTAGTTTACAAATGGCAACAACACCCAGCGAAACCTAATATAGCGACAAACACACATATGAAACATGTATCAGACCAGATGGTATGTGACAGGAAAGACATGAGTGACACACCAGCTGGCTTGAGAAATGGTCCATGCACATGTTATATTGGCTGCAAAATCGAGAAGACCGCCATGGCTACATTAGTATAAACGCCTCGCCAAGATACGAAAATCCTCAACACTTTGTGTACCATACATATATTAATACATTTTACTATAGAGCGACGTGTCTTAAGAAAACGTGCAAAGAAGCATACAACACTCAGTAATTGGTGTTTACTTTTTTTATAAGGCTCAGATAAGTAAGCAACCGTAAAAAGAAAATACGACAAGCATGGCTGCAAACATAGTAAGTTTGCCCTACCAAGATGCACGTACTTCATACTTCAACGCCACCCGATGAGACACAACAAAATTTTATCATCACATCCTTTAAGATTTATGATTTTATACAAACGTGACTTCAGACGTTTCCATCTTCTCTTTCGACAATATTTAGCATACCACCTCCTTCCCCATCCAAGGGCTATAAGAATCAAATAACAAAGCAACTCAGAAAAATAAACATCACCGCCATGGATACAAACTTTGAAAGTTCACACGTTTAAACATGCTCAGATTTAACAATCATAACCTTTCAAAATCGTTACGGAGATGACATACAAATAAGTTGTCAGTTTGTAACAATTGTCACAATTAGCATTCAAACCGCGTATGCACATTCTTACTCTTGAGCAGCCTATGTGTGCGTACAACATCAAACTTGATACTCTAGACACTCACAGGCTGCTCGAAAACTGAGGTGCAACCTCATTTAGTTAACCGACTATGCACACGCAGTACCGGAAAATCAAGTGATCGACCCGCCATGGCTGCAAACATGATGTTGTGATGCCACACCGAGAAACAGGTCGCTCTCACCCATCATGATCAACCAATTTAAAATCGTTATGGGGACGACATACAAAAAGCTGTCAGTTTGTAACTACTGTCATAATTAGCATTCAAACCGCGTATGCACATTGTCATTCTTGAGCAACCTATGTGCACGTACAATAGCGACCTTGATACTCTAGATGCTCATAGGCTGCTCAAGAATTGGTACAAATCATAAAGTGAAACCTCATTTAGCTAACCGACAATGTAATGGCTCAGAAATACACGCGTGGTACCGAAAATCAGGTTAGCGACCGGCTATGGCTACAAACCCGATGTTGTGCCGCCACACTAAAAAACAAATCGCTGTCAGCCATCATGATCAACCAACTAATTATAGTTGGCAAAGAAGATCCACAACTCCAAAATCAAGAACCGCGTTTTCAACGTTGGTGACCGAGTCCTTCTTTTTAATTCTCGATTGAAGATTTTCTCGGGTAAACTTAAAACCCGTTGGACCGGACCATTCACCATGCCCATGTGTACCCTTGCATACTACAATGGTTCCTGTACAAGTAAAGACACTGAAGATCCAAGCTGGAGTACAAGTTTCAAGACAAGGAGAACTCAGAAGACATCTTCAGCTTTGGAAGCGCTTTGGAAGACTTTATTTGTGTTGTATTTGTACATGATAGGAACATTGTAAGTAATTCCGTATGTCCACATATTGGGGGAAGATTGTTAGCCTTAAAATATGGTGACATATCTGGAATTACAATAGTTTAGTTATAGTGTGACACGTAGGGACTAATAATGACAAGTTACAATAGTTAGGTGTCACTAGGACTATAAATACCCCCTCCATACTTCCATGGAGGGGTGAGGATAAACATTTTGTCTCATAAGTGTGTGTTGTTTCTCTCTTTAGAAAACACACACACTCTTTCCTTTCTCTCTCTAATAAAATGGCTTACTTTCATTTCTATCCTCCATGACCTCCGAATCATGTCTTTTGTTAGTGAAATCTTATTATGGAGAGTGGTATTTATACCTAGACTAAAAGGCTAACTTGCCTTTAGTATTTCTACGGGCCGGGCTTGGGATTACTTGGGCTTTCGCCCGATACACGTAACCGGTTAGCTTACATTTAAGAGCCTGTCTAGCCTATTATAACGTATATTAATTAATGACCGAGACCTAATATAATTAATGAACGAACTTCCATTGTTCGACTCAATAAAAACATTTTGCGCTAAACTCCATTCGCCTCTCCAAGCCATCAACCCTGATTACCTAAGATAAAACATGCTAAAAAGTCAACAAAAACGTTGAGTGAATCCATAGAGTTTATATGAAATAAAGAGTAAACACAAGTATTTTTAATCATCGAAAACTTATGGATCAAACAAGTTATAATCACTAATGCATTAAGCTCATGCCACTGAAACGTTAAACAACATATTATAAATATGTAATCATTTGTCCCACAACTAGGTAATATTGCAATATACCTAAAGAATTTCTCAATACAAAATTTTCCTTTAGGGTGATCTGCCAATGGATGTCACAACACCCCAGACAGGGCAGTCACAGCCCAATAGATCTACTTAATGTACTAGCGCTCACCCATCATAGATAATTAACAGTGCATGAAATTAGGGGCCTTTTGCAATAGGTACTTATGCAATTAGTTCACAATCGGGTCCAGCACTACCGAAATCACTTTGTGTTTCATTTATAAAACCTAACAAGTATCTCCCCGCATGGTTTATAAAACATTTATAAGTAGACAAGGCGAGGCTATGAACTCACTCAGTTTAACTACGGGGAATCAGAGTAAAAGGAAATCCTTCGTCAGTGCGAGAATACTTCTAAGCACCACCTAAAAGACGTGACGCGACTTAGTACGATAAAAGTAACAATACGTAAAAATTAAACAAGTGATCATGAGATATGTTTCCGAGATAAGCATGGCATTCCACTAGAACTTCCCCAAATCCTTTTGTTACTCGCTAAATTACTAGTGATCCTGGTATTATAGGTAAATGACCTATACTAAGTCTCGGCTTTATAAATTTATATTTTTTTCAAAGTGTACCTATAACGTTTTAAATTTTGAGACTAGACGTAAAAACTCAGTTTTTGATTTTAACTCGACTTCATGGACTCATATCCCTCCACAAATGTTTCTCAATGTGAGGCTACACTCCTGGAAACCCTTTATGTCATTTCCTCACAAAAAATGTAAGACTCATAATCTACAAAGTTTCAGAACCATAGTAAAAGACTCTTTTACCCCTGGTTACCCAAAACAAAAAGTTTCCAAAAATTTTACCCTTTACGAAAATGGCCATAATTCCTATACCATGATAGAAATGAAGGTGACGACAATTGCTATAGCTTCTTTAAGATGTCTACCACTGACCCAAACTTTAAAACCTAACCTTTTATTGCAAAAACCTAGAGTTAACTCGATCTCCTAATCATAAGTCCATATTTGAACCTATTATCTTATTTGACCATTCTCGCCACATCCCAAGGAGTTGGTTAGAATCCAATAACCTATGATTCAAGACAGATATCCTATTCCAGAAATGTAATTTAATCAAGGCCTGCTGCCAAAATATTTCTGCTAAATACACATTTTGCTACTGTTTTCAAAACAGTCCTATTTATTTCTCCAAAACCCATCAAACACTATCATAACTCAACCAATCACGCGCAATTTCCATACCAAGCACTTATACACAACTCATACACATATAAACATTCATTTCCATAATCAAACATCCATTTTCATGGATCAAAATCAAAAGAAAACTCAAAGATCAAGAAGTAACCTTACTAGAATATGATTTAGACAAGAAAATCAAAACCAACAAACACTTCTTTCTTGATTGGGGCTGAGTTAGACCCACTCCAACACCCTAAATCTTGACTCACAAGGGTTCAATACACCCTAAATAACAATAGTCCAAGATCCAACCTAGTCTTGATTAAAACCTTCCATTAAAACTTCAAGAACTTCTTCAAAACTTCAAGAAAATTTACCAAACTTTGCAAGCAACTCAAGGATGATGTTATGATGGTAAAAAGGAGAAGAAATTTTTTGTAAGATGATGGTGGTGGTGGTGGTAAATTTGGAAGCCACAAGCACAAGGGAGGAGAGGTTTTCTTGGTTTGAAACTAAGTGAAATGGAAGAGTTTACATGTATGGAAAAGAGAAAGGAATAATGGTTTTATAGAAAATTGAAATAGGTTGTGTGTGGTGTTGGGCAAAACCGGCCATAGGCCTAGAATAGGGTGATTATATTTTTTTTTGATTTTTATTATTGTGTATTTAATTTAAAGTATAATAAGAGTTAGATTTAAGAAAAGTTAAGGTTAAGGTAAAACGCGAGTTTTAAGCAAGAAATTTACCGTAACGCAGACACACAACGATAAGAAAATGTTGTAAATATAATCATCGGGAGTTCCATTCATGAGAATATTAAACCACTTAAGGCACGAAGACGAATAGAAATTCTAAACGCGGCTCACTTAAAGCTAAGGACGAGAAATGTTTACCAAATCGGGTAAACGTAAAATTAATGGCGTTGCATAAAAATAAAAATAGAAATAAAGCTCGGAATAAATAGTGACCTTAAATATCGAATGTTACATCCGTCCCCTCCTTATGGGCGCCACCCGATGCTCGATTCCATCTTTCTTGTCTGTCTGTTATTCGAGAAAAGATGAGGGTAATTTCTTTTGAAGAAACTTCTCTTCCCAAGTATATTCCCGTCCTCTCCTTGAATCCATCGAACTTACAATGGAAATTCGACTTTCCTTGAGCTTCTTCACTTCGCGTGTCTAATGATTATCTACATTTCTTCAAATAAAGTGCAATTTGTCGTCAAGTTTGGATCTCTCTAGTGATAACCAAGTTTTCATACCGCCAGTGCATTTCTTGAGATTCGAAACCAGGAAAGTGCTATGAATTCCACAGAGTTTATCTTAACTCCAGCTTGTATCCACCGGGACCAATTCTTTCTATGATATTGAATTTCCTAATGTAACCGAACTCAACGTAACACATCATCCCAAAGAGAATTTCGCCCTTCCAGGTGATAGCTTTAACATGACCAGATCACCACCCACTTGAAATTCCCATCCAAGTTTTGCTCTAACATCCGCATAACTTTTCTGACGGCTTCTGGCAGTTATCAACCGATTCTTGATTTGAACAATCATTTTTGTTGTCTCTCGGACCAATTCTGGGCCAGTGAGTTGGCTATCTCCAACTTCACTCCAGCAAACTGGCGATCTACACTTTCGCCCATATAAAGCTTCAAATGGCGCAGCCTTGATGCTCGCATGATAACTGTTATTGTAGGAGAATTCGACCAATGGTAAGTGTCGATCCCAGCTACTACCAAAATCAATTACGCATGCTCGTAACATGTCCTCCAGCGTCTGAATAGTTCTCTCACTTTGACCATCTGTCTCTGGGTGGTAAGCAGTGCTCATATCCAGTTGGGTTCCCATCGCTTCTTGCAGTGATTTCCAAAATCTTGATGTAAACAAGCTATCTCTATCAGAGATAATTGACGTAGGTACGCCATGCTTACATACAATTTCCTTTAAGTATAATTGGGCGAGTTTTTCTATGCTGTCAGTCTTTTTCATCGGCAAGAAATGAGCAGATTTGGTTAATCGATCAACAATAACCCAGATGGAGTCATAACCACTTGGCGTTCTTGGAAGTCCTGAGACGAAATCCATGGTTATTTTCTCCCACTTCCACTCTGGGATTTCAGGTTGTTGGAGTAGACCGGATGGCTTTTGGTGCTCAGCCTTTTCCTTGGCACAGTCAATACTTTTACTGACATAGTGTTGCGATTTAAGCTTTCATGTTCGGGAAGGCGTGGGAACCCACCAAATAGAGCTTCTTTAAGTCTTGGTACATCTTGTCTAACCCCGGGTGGATGGAATATTTAGATTTGTAGGATTCATGCATGATCAAATCCCGTAATCCCCCAAACAACGGTAACCAAATTCCGATCCATCAAAGCATTGGATTACATCAGAACGGAGCTCGAATATCGGCTTGATTAGCCTTCCAAGATTTTCAGCTTTCACGTTTTCCTCTTTCATCGCCTTAGTCTGAGCATTGATATTTTCATCTTCTCATGTAAATTGTGTGTAACCGTCGTCACCAAAAGATCTAACCCTTAATGTGCTCTCTGTCCTTTCGAGCTCAGGGCGTCGGCCACTATGTTGCCATGACAGATGTAACGGATTTCACAATCATAATCACTCAAAAGTTCATCCATCGTCCGCTGTCTCATGTTAAGCTTATTTTGATCCAGAATGTACTGTAGACTCTTATGATCTGTGTATACGGTACACTTAGTACCATATAAATAATGCCTCCAGAGTCTAAGTGCAAACACTACAGCACCTAGTTCTAAATCATGGGTCATGTAGTTTTCCTCATGCTTCTTCAGTTGTCGAGAGGCATACACAATCACCTTTTCCCTCTGCATCAGAACAGCTCCATAACCCTTGTGCGACGCATCACAGTATACAACGAAGTGTTTTTAGCTCCCCAGTCAAAGCTAGATAGGAGCGGAGCATACTTTATTTTCAAAGTTTTTGGAAACGCCCCCTTCATCTTCTTCTAATACCCAATTTATACTTTTTTGTTCTACTTGGGTAAATTAGTGATAGGCTTGAAATTAACGAAAACCCCTCGATGAATCTTCGTAATATCCGGCTAAACCCAAAAATTTCTTATACTGTCTGTCGTGTTCGTCCCGGTGCAGACTAATTTCGGATAGCCTCAACCTTCGCAGGATCCACGTGAACACCTTTATTGTTGATCACGTGACTGAGAAATTGTACCGACTCAAGCCAGAAAGGTCTACTTTTTGAGAATTTAGCGTACAATTTCTCTTTCTTGAGTAACTGACTAAAATGATCTTCAAAATGTTTTTCATGCTCTGTCCTTTATTCTTAAGTAGATAAGTATGTCATCCTATAATGTCATCACAAACTTATCGAGGTAGGGCCTTGCAACCCTCGACTCATTAGAATCCCATAGAATACCGCAAGGAGCCATGGTTAGACCAAACGGCATTACTTGAAATTCATAGTGACCGGAACCTATCCGAAAAGCCGTAATGGGATATCTTCTAACTAAATTTTATTCGAGTGGTGATAACCAACCGCAGAACGCATCTTTGTTATATGCTGGTACCTTGGAAGTAGGTCGAACAAGCTCGCAATCCTCGGGAGAGATACTGATTCTGACTGTCAACTGTATTTAGCTCAGCGATAATCGATTGGCACATTAACGAAATGATCTGTCCTTACTTCTTATGAACAACACTGGAGCTCCCCAAGGTGAAGAGCTCGGGCGAATAAACCCTTTCTCTAATAGTTCCTTCAATTGATCTGATAATTCTTTCAATTCAGACGGTGCCAGATGGTATGGTGCACGCGCGACAGTGCGGCTTCCCGGGCACTAGCTCAATTATAATTCAAACTTGGTCAAGGTGGGTGGAGTCCCTGGCAAATCAATCAGAAATACCTCATGAAAGTTACAATCTCTGGCACGTCGTTGCAACTATTTCTGTGACGTTCTTTCTCGTTACTTTGAGCTAAAGAACAACTGGGATCCTGCCCTTTCTATTATTTTCTTCTTTAATGCAGGATATCACTTTCAATCGTGATGCACCACTATCACCCTTAACAACTAACGTTTGGTCTTGGAAGGACATTACGCCCTTTTTACCACACACGATGACGGCATCGCGTTCTACCAACCAATCCATTCCAATTATTACATCGAACGTACCCAACTCTATTGGCATGAGATCAATGTCGAACAAGTGGTTAAGTAAATTCAGAGTACAACCCTTCAGAACAGTGTTGGTGCATACCACTTTTCCGTCGGCTAGTTCGACTTCGTAACTAGTATTTAATTTGGTTGGTTTAATATCTAGTAAATGGCTAAAACCTAGCATCATAAAACTTTTAATCCGCACCCGAATCAAACATTAGGCAACGTAATTGTTAATTCAATAAGAACGTACCAGTCACACATTGTCGGGCCCTGGTTGGCTCCGCAATGACGGATGACATTACGCTTGACCTCACACGTTTCCACCTGTCGGTCACTCACTCTTTGGGCATGCATTGCTCTTGGGGCCATCTTTCACACACATTCATAACAAAATACAGCTGGTCGATGCATTTTGTTCCAAAAAACCACATTCCTTTGCTTCTACAGGTCCTTATCTTTGTGTCCCATTTTTCCACAATTAGGTTGCACTTTGGTGGGACACTGATCAAAATGACATAGCCCACAACGTTACAGTTTGAAGCAACCTAGTTTGGTTTGCTCCCGCTTTTGAGTAGTGTCAGAGCCCTGCATTCCATGTCTTTGATTGTGTTTATGGTTGTGGCAGTTTTGTTCTGGTAATATTTCTTTCGGTTGTTGTTGTTGTTGTTGTTGTTGTTCTCCCACTTTCTCTTGTTGCCTTTGGCAATTCTTTTAGCTTTGGCTTGTAACTTCTGCTCCATTAGGGTATGAGCCATTCGAACAGCTTCATTGAGCATAGTAGGTCTAGAGGAAGTTGTTTCCCCTTTGATGTTCTCAGGTAAACCCTTAATGTAGAGCTCAACTTTCTTTTTCAGTCGGGAAACTATAAGTTTTTCTTTCAGGACAGAATAACGCTAACTCTTGAAACCGTTTAGTGTAAGCAGCGATATTGGTATCTCTCAACTTTAGTTAGGCCCCGTCACTCATTTTCCATCATCTGAACCCTCATGTTGGACAGAATTCTTCCATCATCATCTTCCTCATATCAGTCCATGATTTCCCATTAACAACATTGAGCCCTAATGTAGCGACTTGGGAATTCCACCATGTTAAGGCTCGACCTTGGAGGGTGGCAGCAGCAAATTTCACCTACTATCCTTCAGCATACTCACGGATCCCCAAACATACTTTCGGTCTTCTCAAACCAATAACATAATTCTACAGCACCTTCGTTACCATGGAATTGAATAGGACCACATTTCATAAAGCCCGTAAATGAACATTCTCGTGCCACTGGTGCAGCCGCTGGGCCTCGGCAGGACCTCCAGCTCTGGTGGCTTCTATTCTTAACCCTTTCCCGTTCAACACTAAGGCCGGGTCCGCCGGCTCCATTAGTATTTCCTCTTATAGCACGATCCTGAGCAAGTGCTGCAGCCACCTATCAGAGATAAGCTTCTTAATGGCAGCTTGGGTCATTGCTTTCGGCAGCATGATTCTGTCATATCATGAAGAAAACTCAATGAGTATTCATACAATGGTATAATCATAACATGTATAAACAATCAATTCCAAGGCAAACAGAATAATCATAACATGTATAAACAATCAAAACTCAAAAGAGATCATAACACATCATGTAGATAATCAAGGATAGTAATTCTTCATCCATCATAAAAGATAGTACAAGGTTGCATTGTTTTACCAAAACATAACCAAAGTCATTACAATCATAAGTACCAAGTATATAAACCGACATTCCCAGTTTAGTGATAGCAAAATAAAGAGACTACAATGATCCTACACTACAGATGATAACGTGGGGATCCAGGTGGCTGTGACGGCTGTGGGTCACTAGTAGTAGCAGCATCTTCGCCCTCATCTCTGGCGGCAGCATCTCTAACCATGACATAGGGATCATCGCGTCGAGGACGACGAGTAGGAAGGGCATAATGATCATCAGGGTCAGCACGAGTAACAAGAGCCATTAGAGCAGTAGGTGCAACATATGGTCTCTCACGATAATGCCTAAACGGGTGTAGGTGCCACTAAACCTCAAAGGACCACTATCTCGGATTATGGTGGTGCCATGACAAGCAATCAAAATCCCTTTGAGTAGACTCTAACATCATCTTCAATTTCTTATTTTCTTCTCTGTCTCCCTGTACTAACTCTCGAATTTGATCTTCCAACGTACTCACACTCTGCCTGAGCTCATGTTGACCCTTAATTTCAATCCTTAAATCAGTGTCGAAGTCTGCCAAATATCGATCCATCACACTGATCCTTTTCAGGGTTTTGTGTTCTTTGTTAACGTGGTCATCCATTTGCAGAGTCGGGCCCGGGCGCGAGTTCGGGTTGCTCTTCCAGATCGTCTTCTGGAAGATCTG